>OX377622.1:44408178-44580525 GCA_947397865.1 Polietes domitor | reverse complement strand
AGCAAAATTTGTATGGGAGCTATATATAAATCTGAACCGATTTTCTTCAAATTAAATAGCGTTCGTCCTTATCCCATAAAACATTGCTGTGCAAAGTTTCATTTTGTTCGGACAACAATTGCGACCTGGACTTTGATTACAAGAATAGATGGACAGACGGACATTGCTAAATCGACTCAAAAAGTGATTCTAGGTCATTCTCGTTTCCTTTTGGGTGTTACAAACAAATGCAGAAAGTCATAATACTCTCGTGGAGTGTATAAAAATCATAAAAATTAGAAGCCATCATTTCACAACTTTCAAATTCACACAGTCGCTTACAAATAGACGTAAGCACACTACCTTAAAATTTCAAAAAAAAATGGATTAGTGTAATCATTTCGAAAATTAAAATAAAAGAATTAAAATTGCAAAAACTTAAAAAAAGCTTACCCTGCTTTAACACACGCACAATATTTTAAGAGTAATTGAAATCTTCTTGAAAACGAAGTATAACACATTAAAATCGGTAAAATATTTCAGGAGTTACTGGCGATTGAATGAACACACCTTTTGAACAAATAGTATTTTTTCACTGTTAAATTGGTCATGACTAGGGTTTGGGGTTTCCCGGACTTTTATCATTTCCCGGGAAAACGGGAATGGAAAGTTTCATTCCCGGGAATCCCGGGAATTCCCGGGAAAAAATAATTTATTTTAGGTATGTCCAATATGATTTAAAATGTCAACATTTAGTAACTGGTGTGTTATTTTAATTTATTAACGCCCACCATACACGTCCGTGTACACTATTTCAAGGTTTACGTACTTTTTGATAGCTTTTAATATAAATGTAATTCCTGATTATTAAACTATAGGCCTGTTCGGTTGGGCTTACCAGCTTATTTTTTGTATGGAAGTTACTACTCTCATATTGTTGCTGTCAGATTTTTCTTGTTGATTAATTTAAGAAAAAATGGATAAAAATGTTGCCACCTTATCAAGTCTCTTAATTGTAAGTGATCGAGAAGGACAATATAATAAAGGGTAATATAATAATAATCTAAAAATAAATACTTTTTATTATTGTAGTAACAAATAAAAAATAGGTTAAAATACTGATACTGATTACAAATTAGACGAAGGTTTTTGTCAAAATATTTTTCAGATTATTTTTCATATTACAAATATTTTACTCTAGACTAATCGTTATAATTAAAGGCGTCATAAACTTGGGCATTTAAATCGCAGTCACAAGTGACTACACTAGATTCAAAATTTAAAAATGATTAAGGAAACAAATAACTCGGAGAATGTCATGACGTAATTAAATTAGAAGATTCATATAAAAAAATTACAGAAACAAAGTTCTAAAATGTAAAAGTTATAAAAAAATTAATATTAAATAAATAATTAGTTCTTACAAAGGGTTATTTAAAATACAGCAGTATATATTTCTATTCATATATGATTTCTCTAGAAAATTTCCAGGTGAAAAATTTTAAATGTATCAGAATTTTTAACAATTTCTTACTGGTTTCATATGTAAAGTAAATTGTTATTCAAGAAGATTTTCACCTTTTATTTTGTCGATTCTTCTAAGAAAACAAGAAATTTAAAGAACAACCAGCACGACATTAAGTATTGACATTACGTCAGCCATAGTATTGTCGGTATGATATTTTTGTTTCACAATAAAGATCATGCAAATATACTCACAAAAAGTTTGTATTCCCCTAGCTGGGTTTCGCAAAAAAATGGGTACTTAGCGAATTTAAAATGTCCTGTTTGTAGCAATAAACAAATACCCATTAAATGTAAATATATGAATTTGAAATATATCTAAAATTTCTAATAATAAATCTAAATTAATGCTCAAAATAATCAATAAAATATTTATTTAATATTTCCCGTATTCCCGGGAAATCAAAAATTTTTTCCCGGGATTCGGGAATTCCTGGACCCCAAACCCTAGTCATAACTCATGAAAAAAATCATTTTTTTTCCAAAAATGCCTATACAATATTTTTATGAGAAGAATACATATACAAACTTTTAAAACAATCGCAGCTATCGAGGTAAAAAACCGTACCGCTTGGCATGGACTCATATAGAAAATACTCGCAGCATGTAAGTTTTGTATAAATCGATTCTGAGATATTTTTGATTTTTGTGTTTGAAATATTTCGCTCTGAGATTTTAGGTACTCCAGAGTCAATTATTTATGTTGGACCTAAAAATGGCGAGATCTATGAGCTGCTATTGGATGACCAGCCACATTTTTGAATGAGCCCTTAACCCAACTCCAACCAAGGAGTTAGAACATTTCACAATTCAACAATTATTAGTGAGTTTTCTGAACAACAAATGCGACAATTTAGACTATTAGCGAAGCCTTCTATATGAAAATGAGCCTCATCTTTGAAGATACTTTTGTTTAAACCCCTTCTATTACATTGGAATATTGTTTAGCAATGACAACAGGTCTCACACAATATGATTTTTGGAATAAAACAACATTTACCTCAAAACTCTAGCGAAATTCAAATCTTGCGAGGATTTTTGGAACCCTTTCTATAGTCATCATTAAAATCACAACAATCATTTAGAAACACATATTTATTAAATTCCCCTCCAATTCTCCCACTGTGCCGCTGTCATGTGGTATCATCAGTTGGAGTTGAAACACCAGTCAAACGTATTAAATCTGCGGTCAACTTGAAGTCATAACGAAAACGTTTATGTGTTGAAAAAATAAAAGAAATTGTAGAGATTTTATGGTAAACCATACACACATACAAACATATATAAGAAATACAAAGAAGTATGCATAAGAAGTAGGTATGTATGGGATTGTGCGTTTATTTTTAATTAAATTCATGCCTTTGCGAGGTCATACACCAGCTTGTCTTTGCGTGGTGTTTTGCTTTTGTGTCATAGAATGTTGCCATGAAAACCGCTGTAAAAAATGGTGAGATATATTTATCCTTCAGGATATCATTAGATGCAGGCAAAATTCTTACATACTTAATATATATTTGAGCTATATGAACGCTCGTTTACTTCAAGACTGACAAACGTCACAAAAGGCGTTTAAGTCTCCCACTTTGCCGAAAAAATGCGATACATTCGTTTCCCATAATTTCACTATGTAAGAAATATATATATTAATTTTTCTACTCTAAACGAATAATTCTGCATTATTAATTTAAAAAAAAAATCAAGTTGTTTGACTAATAACTGTCTAGAAATAAGATGGATATGATTTTCTCAAACAACTTATCTACATATTTCCGAATTATGTTGAGATCAATTGAAAAAATCTGAGGGTTTTGAAAGACACCAAAGTCACTAATTTATAGACAGTTAATACACTTTCAAATTTTATGGACATCGATGTTGGGTAATGCTATCAGAAAACAACCATAGGTTTGGATATTCATCCCCTCCGAAGGCAAATCCCTCGTGAAGGCAAATATTTGGTCTTTAACCACAAATATAACCAAAAACCTATATCTTCGGTTATTATAACGCAAAAATGCTGATTGATATCATATTCGGATTCAGCGCAGTAAAGTTTTTGGAAATTGACTACACCCTTTCCTGTCTAGCAATTGACTAGTTCTGCGGAATATTGTGGTCCACTACAAACAAATCAATTAGTGTTTTTTCTGGATATTTTTTTAGTTATTTAATTTCCAATTTTCGTCGAAGGTATCTTTACTATTTGTAATATAAAATTGGTAGAGTAAGTTATAAGTAGTGCACGATTATAGGTTAAATTAAGGTTAATTAAAATGGATACAAATTTCACTTTCATGTAGAAATATAGTGGTTTATAAGAAGTCGCTAAAAATTTAATAAAACATAAAACATCGATTACACAGCGTAGCACGAAAAAATATAAACATCTACGGACACCACAATGTGAGTTTTTATGGGCCCAAAAGATTTCCTCATTTCATCAGGCTCATATCATGCAAACCGTTTGGAATTTTGGTTTACTCTCTGAGGCAAAGTTGTAGCTTTTGTCGTAGAAAACGTATAAAATCAATAAACTTCATATTCAAGGTCAAAATCGCCAAAAAAAAAATAAAAAAATGATTTTTTAACCTTTTTCCACTGTTCAAGTCCATAGGTAGCAAACCGTTCAAAATTCAAGGAAACAATCAACTATAAAAAATTTACCTAAGATCTCAGTAAACAAATTTCTAGAACATATGAACTTCCTAGAAATGATTCTTAACACCGTTTAGGTAGGAAAAATATATCTTGCAGGACTGTTTCTGTTAATCAGTCAGTTCGACTACAGTGCGTATGAGTGACATTATCCTTAATCAGCAGCACGTATACGCTACCAACACACAACACAACCTATAAGATTTGTTCGACGACATTTGCAATTTTGACCTTGAAGATGGAGTTTTATTTGATTTTATATGTTCACACGTTTCTTTCTTTCTCGTTCGTTCTTTATGACAAGAGCTACGACTTTGCCTCAGAGAGTAAATCAAAATTCCAAACGGTTTGCAAGATATGAGCCTGAGAAAATTACCACTTATAAAATTGGGAAGGAGATTTATACGAGTCTATAGCATTGAAGCATGTGACGTTGGGTTAAAGTATGTGACTTCTAGAGAGGGAAAATTAAAATAAAATATCACAATTTTATATTTATTCATATGATTCTCAGAAAGAATATAAAGAATTTCTTTTGATCATATCTGTCCTCAAAATAGTCATGAAAAATCCCCAATTATAAAAGAGTTGTTTTATGTTATAGAATTCGACCAAAACAAAAACAATTAATGAATGATTTCTTGATTCGTCAATGAAACAGTGGTCTACTATAGCAATTGATATATATAATCGTTGGAAACTTTGCTAGGCTGCAAGCTTTGCAAGATCTACAACCCTCAGTCATGCAATGTCACCGATATGTTTGTAAATAAATTTGAATTCCATGTTAGAATAAAATACTGAATATTTTTCAAAGTACTTCGAATATCCCCAGAAAATTTTCGAAATATTTTATGAAATCCCCATAAAAATCTCCTGTCCCCATTTCATATTTTGAGTTTTTTTGACCATCATAAAATCGCCATGGTTAGCGACAAATCCCCACATCTGGCAAGCCTGACGGTTTCTTTCATTAAACCCTTTTCTAA
Source organism: Polietes domitor (assembly GCA_947397865.1). NCBI lineage: Eukaryota > Metazoa > Arthropoda > Insecta > Diptera > Muscidae > Polietes > Polietes domitor. The sequence continues at coordinate 44,575,378 of OX377622.1, read as the reverse complement.
TTCAGGTAATAAAAATAAAAAAATTGTTTTTTTTATTTTTGCATTTATTCATGCCAAAATAAATGATTTTCTCAATTTTTGGTGACTGTTTCTAAACCAACATTTTTAAACCTCATAAAAACCTTTAACTGGGCGTGATCGTACGTACCTTCCTAAATCATAGTCCAAATACTAAATATTAAAAAAAAATATCCATACAAAATGTGTATTACTTTTTCGAGTTTAGGCCACCAAACTACAAACAATTTGTTTATTTATCGAAAATCATGCAAAAAACATGAAAAATCGTGTACAGAAAATTGTTGAATTTAGAAATCATTCGACAAACGACATCTTCAGTATTGTCGTGGGATAATCCCGCGATTGTATGGATTGATTGAAACTAGTGATAGATAAGATATGTTTTATATAGCATCAAATTATCGCTTATCTGCAAGTGTGCAGTTTCCTCCCAATTGAATCCTTAAAATTCTAACAGTTTCAGATATATCCAAAAATTTATATGGGATCATCATTATGCAATTCAAGTTTTATTTTCGAGTGGTATCTACAACAACTTTTCACGTCCCACTCCAATTTACTATGCTAGATTCACATTCATAGATGTACGTTTGTATGTATATATGCACCCAAATATGAGTTTGTATTAGGGTGGCCTAAAACAAAGTAAGCGAAATGATGACAAAAATAGTTTGTCATACAAAATATACAATTTTTAATAACAAATTAAATAAATACAAAATTTAAAATAACAACCCGATCTATATTAACATTATACCATTATATTTATCTACCTTTATAAATGGGCGTATCAAGTAGCAGTATTTTAATTACTGCTTTTAAAATATAATTACTGAAATAGAATATAACTAATATTGCAGTTCTACTGTCATTTTCAGTCCTTATGAAGGTAAACATTCTTCTCTAGATCAATTTACATTCCATTCCAAATAATTCACAGATAAACAAGTTATTCTCTGTTAGTTTCTATGCTAACAAAAAACGATTTTTTTCACAAAAAGTAAATTTATTATAATTTTTGGAGATCATACCGTACTAAACCAATGGGTTTGAGTCTCCAGGTATCCTCTACAAATATTGTTAGGTATCGTTTTATGAAAAAACACATTAAAAAAAGAACAAACAAAATTTATGTGGATTTTTTCATCTATACATCGTATACGTAGCACATGTCTCTGGTATGAAGAGTACTGTACTTTATTGGTATTTTGGCGAAATATGGCATCAAAATTTTGTGGGCTTGTGATTCCAAATCTAAATATCCACTACAAGGAAAGCTCTATATAGAGCGATACCTAACAATATTTGTAGAGGATACCTGGAGACTCAAACCCCTAGCTAAATTAGAAATATATTTATGGCACAGTTAAATTCGTAAAATATCTGGCCATATGCATGTGCATGACGGAGGGTTAATTTAAATAATTTCGTTTAATAATTTTATAAATTTATGACTTTACTGATGTACTTCAAATAGTTAATTTTTTATTAATAATTAATTAAATTTAATATTTTTTAATATTTTATTAAGTTTTCTATTGTCAATTCTACCTAAATACCGAATCAGAAGATTAGCATCTATTTCATTTCTTCACATACTCTCTTTTTGCCGAGTATAGGTACCCTCGTTGAAAATTTGAATAATATATTTTCATAAAATCCGCTCTACTTCCACATTTTTGGTCCGATTTGTGTTCGAAAGGGATCGTTGGAAAGCTACTGATTACTCAAGGGACCGACAGGGACCCATGATGATCCAATCCTGAAATTTTTACAGGTTTTGTACAAAATTGCTGGCAATTTTCTGAAAAACTTTAAAAAAATTGTAAGAATATTTAAGGATAAAAGATATTTTGAACATCCTTGCTCCACCAGAACATGGAAAGTTTAATATGTTGTTTTAAAGCTGTCATCAGGAGCTTTCCGATAATATCTAAGCTTTTATAATCCGATGATGCACGCGGACAATAAATCAACTTAAAGTAGTATATCTATTTCCAGAAACACTGTAAATTGCCAACTTTGACGAATCATAGAATTATTAAAATAATTATTATCATAATCGCACTCAGTTTACTTTATTGGACATTAAACCAACCACACGAATGCGTACAGAAGAGAATATTGCGTCTGTTTCTGAGAGTGTTGCTGAAGACCGTGAAATGTCGATTCGTCGCCGTTCGCAGCAATTGGGTTTGTGTTATTCGACCACATGGAAGATTTTACGCAAAGATCTTGGTGTAAAACCGTATAAAATACAGCTCGTGCAAGAACTGAAGCCAAACGATCTGCCACAACGTCGAATTTTCAGTGAATGGGCCCTAGAAAAGTTGGCAGAAAATCCGCTTTTTTATCGACAAATTTTGTTCAGCGATGAGGCTCATTTCTGGTTGAATGGCTACGTAAATAAACAAAATTGCCGCATTTGGAGTGAAGAGCAACCAGAAGCCGTTCAAGAACTGCCCATGCATCCCGAAAAATGCACTGTTTGGTGTGGTTTGTACGCTGGTGGAATCATTGGACCGTATTTTTTCAAAGATGCTGTTGGACGCAACGTTGCGGTGAATGGCGATCGCTATCGTTCGATGCTAACAAACTTTTTGTTGCCAAAAATGGAAGAACTGAACTTGGTTGACATGTGGTTTCAACAAGATGGCGCTACATGCCACACAGCTCGCGATTCTATGGCCATTTTGAGGGAAAACTTCGGAGAACAATTCATCTCAAGAAATGGACCGGTAAGTTGGCCACCAAGATCATGCGATTTGATGCCTTTAGACTATTTTTTGTGGGGCTACGTCAAGTCTAAAGTCTACAGAAATAAGCCAGCAACTATTCCAGCTTTGGAAGACAACATTTCCGAAGAAATTCGGGCTATTCCGGCCGAAATGCTCGAAAAAGTTGCCCAAAATTGGACTTTCCGAATGGACCACCTAAGACGCAGCCGCGGTCAACATTTAAATGAAATTATCTTCAAAAAGTAAATGTCATGGACCAATCTAACGTTTCAAATAAAGAACCGATGAGATTTTGCAAATTTTATGCGTTTTTTTAAAAAAAAAGTTATCAAGCTCTTAAAAAATCACCCTTTATTATTCAATGAAGAATGAAGAATCGTGACAAATTTTATAAAAAAGACCGTTTTTTGTGGCGATTAATTTTGGAAACAAATGGATAGCAAATGCCTACTTATTTGAATTTTCATGTATGAAATATACAATAAAATTTGAAGCTATGAGAGCACGTACACAATATAACGTGTATTTTCAATATTTTCCATCTAAAATCATTAAACTGTCAGCATATCATTTCCTTTTTAAAGTATGGCTTAATGAATCTTTTTCCATTCCATTGCGTGCCACCCTAATGCACATAAGTGTATACATAATAGTCAGTAAACTGAAACTAATTGTCGGTTACTTCCGGTTTGCTGCTCAAATGTTGCTGGTTTCCTTTCGGACAAACAACTACTCCAACGGGTATAGCCGGGAAAAGTGTTAAGAGGACTCTTGACAATAATGACTTGCGTGTACGTAACGTACAGAGATCATTAAACGTATTAAAAGCAGGCTAATTTCAATATTACATGGTCGTATGAATGTTGTTCGGTGGCAAAAGATTTAATGATTCGATGAATAGAATTCAGAGAAATTCCTTGTCATCTTATACACGGAGTAGAAGAAGAGCATATATAGTCATAAATGTTCTCTATAGTAACTAAACCAAATATAGCGATTATTTAAGATGAGAGTTAACAACAAAATGTTCCATAATTTTAAATGGAATTAACTAGAACTGAAATGTTAACAACAACAAAATGTACAATATCACTTGGAGGGCAGGCAAACCAAAATGTGTAAATAGCGCGATAATAAAGAGTGATTTTTTTGAGGTTAGGATTTTCATGCATTAGTATTTGACAGATCACGTGGGATTTCAGACATGGTGTCAAAGAGAAAGATGCTCAGTATGCTTTGACATTTCATCATGAATAGACTTACTAACGAGCAACGCTTGCAAATCATTGAATTTTATTATCAAAATGCGTGCTCTGTTAAGAAAGTTCAGAAAGAAAGAAATTGTGTTCAGCGACGAAGCTCATTTTTGGCTCAATGGGTACGTAAATAGGCAGAATTGTCGATTTTGGAGTGAATATCAGCCAGAAGCATTGCAAGAGCTACCAATGCATCCAGAAAAAGTCACAGTTTGGTGCGGTTTATGGGCTGGTGGCATCATTGGACCGTACTTCTTCAAAGATGATGCGAATCGTAACGTAACTGTGAATGGTGAGCGCTACCGTGAGATGATATCCAACTTTTTTTTGCCCAAAATGGAAGAACTGAACTTGGTTGACATGTGGTTTCAACAAGATGGCGCTACATGCCACACAGCTCGCGATTCTATGGCCATTTTGAGGGAAAACTTCGGAGAACAATTCATCTCAAGAAATGGACCGGTAAGTTGGCCACCAAGATCATGCGATTTGACGCCTTTAGACTATTTTTTGTGGGGCTACGTCAAGTCTAAAGTCTACAGAAACAAGCCGGCAACTATTCCAGCTTTGGAAGACAACATTTCCGAAGAAATTCGGGCTATTCCGGCCGAAATGCTCGAAAAAGTTGCCCAAAATTGGACTTTCCGAATGGACCACCTAAGACGCAGCCGCGGTCAACACTTAAATGAAATTATCTTCAAAAAGTAAATGTCATGGACCAATCTAACGTTTCAAATAAAGAACCGATGAGATTTTGCAAATTTTATGCGTTTTTTTTAAAAAAAAGTTATCAAGCTCTTAAAAAATCACCCTTTACATTCACTGCTTATCAGGAATATTTTTTCTCTAGATTGATTACCTCCATTTGCAATGCCAACAGTCTTAGGGACGTACATATCTATTGGATGTATTTTCGGTCCATGTTAGCAAATTTTTTCCCCACTTCAGACGAAAAGTAGCAGAATCTATGATTCATGGGATTTTTCCCCAGCAATATTTGTGGTCTTTGGATTGAATCATGTAATTTTCCCTCCTAGAAATATTTGCTTATGATTTTAAACTATATTCCCAGAAATATGTCGTCATCACGACAACTCTTTAAAAGGGACTAGTCATATTTCAGCGACATATGTATGCAAATTGAGAGGAAGCATCGTAATCATCATAGCCATCAACAACATCCGCAAACCATTTCGCTAACTCTCGACATACCGGAATATTTTACGATACGTGTTCAAATAGAATTTTTAGCGACACTTGCTTTTCACTATTTCCTTTTTATTTCTTTTCTCATTTTCGCTTCATAGCAAATTCAATTTTTCAAGAAGATGTGCGAATGTAACCGGAAATATCAGACATAAACCAACGCACACACACATACTCACGCTTATTCATGTGAATGTACGTAAGGAAGCTCCAAACCATATTCAACGAGTTATATGTGCATGTATTTCCCCGTTTGCCACCAACATTCAGACACAGTCACACATGTGGACGCCGCCCGTTGACTAACACTCACACTCATACACATACACTCGCACTCACTCAGAGCTATGTAAATGTTTCGCGCTTTTTTGTTCATCCCTTTAAGACAAGTATTACTTGAATATTCCGGATATGAATTTAAATAAATTATACTGATCACAGTGCTGGAGTGCGTGTTCGCGAGAGCGCATTTTTTGCCATGACAGGAAACGGATGTCAGATGTGGAATACACACACACACACATATACTCATTGTCAATTTTCAGGTAAGAACTGATGATTGCGTGGGAATTGTTTCACTGTTCTTTTGCTTTGGATTCGCAAATGGATTGGAAAACTTAAGTTAAATTGAGCAGAAACAATTCGGTGGAAAAATATCTTTTGTATCTTGGTTTTCAAGGAATCTCAATCGTCGAAGACTTTGTTTGCAGAAATAATCATACAATGAATTGGGTTTTGACTGTACTTATGTATAAGGCGGATTTATTTTAATTTCAAAAGAAATTTATTTTTTATTTAAAGACACTAAATTTGCATTCATTTATACTCTGGCATGGTATGACGGGAATTGATTTTAGAAAATGTATTTAAATAAATTCATTTTTGATTTGAACTGGGATATTGTCCTGGCTCAAGACCACTTTGCATCAATATTTAATAGAATGCAAATTTATTTACAAATGGCATGGTGACATTTATTACTTACTGCAGACTACCACGATCATGATTTCGACCATGTTAAAAATCTTTTCAAGTGGCTTCGCAGCGACTTTTCAACATCAAACCCGGCCTCTATAAAGAGATGGTTATCACAAACGAACGAGAAGCACACCTCACTTGCCGAATTTGCGTTTAAAAAAAGGTAAAGGTGCCTTTCGAAAGTTAATAAAAAAGTAAGTGATTCGCGTTTTGCGAATAAAAAGTTTGACTTTTTACACTATATGCATTCTATCTCCGAAAAGGAAATTTTCAGGCAGACGAAAAAGTACCCTGCAATAAAGGGGAACCCGTCAAACTTTCTAAAAATTAATTTCATTCGAAGTTCATATGTTATTCAAAAGGGATATCTATTACATCCATACTATATTTCTTTTGATGGATATGTATAAAACTGAAATAGTTATTTTGAAAATTCCTTTTAGATAGGTCACTTGTGCCGAATTGCACAATTTTAACTGAACTCTCTTCGTGTGTACCATTTTATCCGTTTCTACCCAGTTTCGAACAAAAAATTTCACCCGCAGATCCCTTCAGATGCAGCTCGCCGTTTTATCGCTTTTTGTTCCTCTTTCTCAAAAAGTACATATGTTGAAAAATCACTATAAGTAACGTGTGTTCTCGATTCTCGTTGTTTTCCTTTAGTTGGTGCCATTTTTATCCCGCTCACCCATTGAAAGTACATATTTCGAAAAATACATTTATGATGGACGTCTACTTGGCCAGAGGAATGTACACGCCGAATTTCATGATTCTAGCGGTAATACATATGTCGGTACCATTTTCATACCTTTTTGTCTCTTTCCTCCTTAAAAGTACAAATTTTGAAAAATCCCCTTTGTCGCGTGGCTGCGTGATAAGAGTAAGGTACACACCGAATTAAATATTTCTAGCTACTGCCGTTTAGTCAGGATCGCTTACGAAGGTTCGGTGTATATCCCTTTTGTCCCATTTTACGCCTTAAAAGTACGAATTTCGATAAACTTTTCCTTAGTCCTTCTCTCCATTATATTTGGGAAATACCCTGATATTGCAAACCCAGGCTTCAGCCGGTTGGTCTGGGCGTTGATCAATAAGTAAATCAGTCAGTCAGTAACGGCACTCCTTATACTCTTCACTTGGGTAGTAGGTCCTTGTGCATTTGTTTGTAACACAGATCGGCTTAGAATCACTTTCTGAGTCCTTTTAGCAATGTCAGTCAGTATGTCTGTCTCTCCACTTATTCTTGTAATCAAAGTACAGGTCGCAATTATTATCCGATCCTTAAGAAATTTGGCAATATTGACAGGTTCACTTCAAATTTGGCAAAGCATCTTATATTTGAGTTAGAAACATCTCAGGTGGAAATGAATCAAATCGATTCAGATTTATAAATAGCACCCATACAAATGTCTATTCCGATTTGACCTTTTCGGCTCTAAAAGCCATATCTTTTAACAGATTTTCTTCCAATTTGGCACTACAACTCACATTTCAAATAGAAACATCAGTGGTGAAAGTAGACCAGATCGTTTAAGATTCATATATAGCTGCCTTATTTTACTGTTTCTGTTCTAGAGACCACATACTTTAACTGCTTTTTTCAAATGTGGCAAGACACCTTACATTATCACCAAAAAAATTTGTGGTGAAAGTGGGTTAGATCAGTTCAGATTTATATATAGCTCGCATACAAATTTCGCACCCCATTTAACGTTTTCTGCTTTCGAAACCATATATTTTGACAGATTTTAATCGAATTTGGAACAACTCCTTATAATTTAACTAGAAACATCTGTAGTGAAAATGGGTCAAATCAGTTCAGATTTATATATCGGTTTCATACAAATGTCGCCGATTTTACCTTTTCTGCTCTAGAAAACACATACTGTAACAGATTTTGATCAGAAGTTATATTTCACATGGAAACCCTGATTTAAGTCAAATACATACATTCGTTGCGAAAGTTCTGACGAGATGGGGTAGCGCCCATCGAAACTGCGCATTCAACTTTTAGCTGCAACAATAAAGGTCTCACTTTGCCTTTTTGCTAATTTTGGGTTCTGCTGAAGACTTCAGCACAAACTTTGGTCTTAAACCAAAATAAATGACAACACATACAACATAACAGACCAACAATACATACAAACAACAACAATACACACGAGGTACAGTGAAGACGGGACATACCGTACAACAACAACCTTTGCATTGTTGCGAGCGATGCGAGCACATGCATAACATTGAATTGGCAAAGTGAGATTTTTAGTGTGTCGACTTAGTTCGGTGGAATATTTTGTTTATCAGCCCTTCTCATTTGTCGTATGTGACCGCTGGTACTAATATGAACCCTGATTTAAGTCAAAGACATACATTCGTTGCGAAAGTTCTGACGAGATGGGGTAGCGCCCATCGAAACTGCGTAGTCAACTTTTAGCTGCAACAATAAAGGTCTCACTTTGCCTTTTTGCTAATTTTGGGTTCTGCTGAAGACTTCAGCACAACCTTTGGTCTTAAACCAAAATAAATGACAACACACAAAAATTTCGACTTTCAAAAGAATTTTATCCTATTGTGGTCTTTTTTATTTTGGCCATTTTCTTGTGGAATTACTGAAATAAAATTATCTTAATTTTATTTTGCTTTCAAAAACGCGAGTTCAAATTTGAATGCAAATTTTTTTTCAAAATCTCTCAAATCTAAAGGGGGATCTCACAGTCCCTAGTTTTTGTGGGTCTATAAGATTAACAGTTTGGTTTCAAGTATTCTACGTTTTCACTAAAAATGCTCATTCCCGTCTATTCTATTGATGTCTTTGTTGTCGACGACCAGATCTAAATTTTCCCTGCCACACCTAGTCTTTGTGTAAACATTTCCAAAACTCACGTAGCAGCAGTTACGCCGGATGGAACACTCTGTCGAACTTTTATTAAGTCGACAAAATACGAGTGTTTATACATTCGCATACATCAAAGTTAAGCTATTGCTATCTTGAAATTCTTCATTGTTCCATGGCCAGACGCCAGCTGTGCTGCTGTGCTACGCAATGTAGTAACTGATATCCTTTCTACGTGCATTTATATCCTTCGTCTGCGAAGCGTTAGCGTCTGCATTCGACGATATGAAACTGTGGCAGGGCACTTCCCCCACTCCACAGATGACTTTGCAACAAATTTGTGAATAAAAGTTTCAAAATTGATCCTAAGGTGAGGCACAAAGCCAACAACATTTTCCACAAAGTGTTTACAACGATAGTCGAGTTAATTAAAGTCTAGTCTAGATGTAATGTTGAGAAGTGCTGTTGCCTTGGCTGGCTGAGGCTGAGGATGTTGTGGATGAAAATGAAGATGAAGGAAACTTAGAAAAGTATTAACATTTACAAATCTTAATACTTCCAGCATCAAAATGTAAATGCAGGTAATAGAACAACAACCATTATGAGATTGTTACATTTCCGAGTTTAATCTGTGGATGCAGTGCAGATATTTTGTCTTTGTTGGAATATAGACAAATTGAAATATCGAAAAGCTCGGACGGAATGCAATCATAGTAATATTATCCTTAGAGTGTCTTGCTGGCAGGTTTCATGTGTTTACACAATGCGAAGCCTTTGAATATTCAACCAGCCGATACTGCGCAAAGACCGTGGAATATTCCCTGTCCTAGGCGGCATTTATGATTACATTGTTTTATAAGATTCGATACATATTATTAGGCTCCTAAGAGCAGATTCAATATCAAATAAATATAGTATCATAGAGAAAAAAAGTATATTTTGTCAACTGAAATGCAAAAATATCGAATATAAAAATTGAGTTTTTGATTGCATTAGCATGACACCAAAATACACATTCTCACAAAATTTTAGCCTTCAATTGTCAAAAATGGAGACTTTATAAATTCAAAAATACTAAAAATAAATTATTGTTTTACTTTGTAGTCCAATTTTTTCGGACAAATGTTTTTTTGGGTTTTGAAGTTTCCCAAAAAATAGATATTGTGTAACCACAATGGTTTTCATATTATTAAATTTTTCGCTCCTCCTGTAAAATTATGAAAAGTGATGTTAGTACCTTTTTGCATGTTTTATTAGGTCCATGCTGATGACATATGTCCGAGAAAATACATTTTTTATGTGCATTGATGCATACTGATTCATAAAATAAATACAACATCTGTCTCTAGTTAAAAATACTAATCTTCCCATTTTCGTCGAAGGTACCTTAAATATTTCTACTCTATTTTGGACATATTGGTCTTATGGAAAGAGGGACCAAAACTTCTACATTTACCCAGTTTCTTCAAATATATATCTTAAATAAAATTTATAAAAATCGTGTTTTTTTTGTTGGAATATTAGCTTTTAAAAAAGAAAAATTTTCATATTTTTTAATTCTTTTCTTTTTGGCCTTTGTAGCTATCTATCTTAAAGTGGATGTAGTCGCTGAGTAGTATGATGTAAAATAAATATTTTTCATTAAAACAATTTTGAATGTAATACTTTCGAATCCCAATTTTCTCCTGATGGTGTCGGAAAAAAGCCAACGAAACGTCGAGATTAAGGATGGAAAATAATAGTTCCATTTACATCAAATACAAATACATGACCAAATTAGCCCAACAAAAAAAAAACAATATATTCATAAAATCAACAAAGTAGTCATATACAAAATTCCAAAATGAAATATTGATTACAGACCGGAATAAAAATAATAAAAAAATTAAAAAAAAATATTGTTTCCTATATTTCTTATATCTGTTATGGTTTTTTTCGTAGCAGCAAACAATTAAAAAATATCCATAAAGTGAGTAGTGAAGGAGAGTTTTGGGATAATTATTAATTTAAAGAATTCGAGTAGTTGATTAAAAATCGTTCCAAACTTTGACATTTGTAAGCTCAAATAAAACTAACAAAATATAAAACGACATTAATAAATGTCTTTTTAATTTTCGAGTTTAGTAAACCAAAATACAAACCAAAAAATATTGCATTTTTTATACCCTCCACCTCCAGGGTGGGGGTATACTATATTTGTCATTCCGTTTGTAACACCTTGAAATATCGACCTGAGACCCTATAAAGTATATATATTCTTGATCGTTATAAAATTCTAAGACGATCTAGCCATGTCCGTCCGTCTCTTGAAAGCACGCTAGCATTTAAACCAAAAGAGCTAGGATGTCCAAATTCTCCATAAATGCGTCTTATAGTCGTAGATCGGTTGGGATTCCAACTGGGAGAAATCGGCCGAAAGGGAAAATTTTTTCCCTCACAAGGACTAAAAATACCCATAATAACCACTAATATTTTAGAGTATATAATATATCGTAGGGGATGAAATGGTGCAAAAAGGGGCTAAAATAGAACATATTAAACGACAACAGTTAGAAACGCTAAATTCGGTGTGTACATTCCTCTACTTGAGTAGATACATAATATAAAAGTATTTTTACCAAATTCGTACTTTTAAGGGGTAAAATGGGAATAACTTCCACACGGATAATCGGAATCAGTAAAATTTTGGTATTTGTTAAAGTTTTTATAAGCATTTTAAGTGTATGGTTTATTTTGCCAATCCTCTTCCAGAACCTCCCACACAAATCACCCTTAACTACGTAAAATGCTTTTATAGAAGTTGCATTCGCATGGAATATGGGTCACACCCCTACTGCTACAATATAACCGACATAACATCCCTACGGGTAGTCAAAATCATTTGCAATTTGATATTTGAAAATGTTTTTATAATCACATTGATCCTAAAAAATATTGACGCTTAAGCCACGCCCCTTCTAGTACCTCCCGCAAAACTGTCCCTATCATAGGTAAAACTAAATCCTTTTTAATTTCAACGCTAATGCCTGGAAACCATTATTTGATCATGTTTTTATAATTGTTTTGTTGTGGAAGCTGGAACCATGTGCTGAGAACCTTCTAGTTCCTTCCACACAAATTGTCCTGCCCTAAGACTGTCGATATTTGATCTATAACCGGTGTCCACACTCTACTGCTTAGCCGCCATGGTTCGGACTGTGGTGTGTACGTTGTCCATACGTTATGGGGACGTGGCCCTCACGGTCGGAAGGGGCGGGAGTAGGGTTTGCATCCCGGGATTTCCCGCGGGAAAATTCCCGGGAATTCGTACATTTTTCATTTCCCGTATCCCGGGAAATTCGTACGGGAATCCCGCGGGAATTCAGTAGAAAATTTTACATATTTCTTCGCATATTTTTTTTTCAACATTTCCACAATAAAATAAAAAATATTGTATAAAAACTTAGATCACATCGCTTTTAATCACGTACGTCAAATAATTAAGTTAGATGACAAAATATTTTAAGCTGCGTTCGGATGTAGGCAAAAAATTAAAAATCCAGGAAAAATAGATTTTGGGCGTGTATCCGAACGCCAAAAATAAAGAATTTAAAGTTTTTGAAGCGACAGGACAAAGAACAAACATTTCATTTAATACTCTACTCACTATTAATGTGAACGATCGTTCTCCGTCGCGTCCCCATTTTCCAATAAAATAAGAAATGATCTTTAATTAATTTTGAAACTTGAAAAGATGTTTGAATTGATCTCACATTGCGTTTTATTATATGAATTCTGTAACAGTTTCGTTGTGAAATATATATTTATTTTACTTTAATAAAATGTGAGTGTTTCATTGAAAAAAAAAAAATAAGCTTAACTCATGGTAAACAGTATGTTGACGATTTCCCGGGATCCCGGGAAATTGAAAAAAACAATTCCCGTTTCCCGGGAAATAAAAAGTTCGGGAAAATGCAAACCTTAGGCGGGAGTGAGAGGCGTTGGGACTGTTAAAAGTGTCATAGTTTCATGATGGTGTTCCTGGTACTCAGAAACAGCCTAAAACGTGATTGCCGAAATTACAAATATTTAATATAAATAATTACAATAAAATAAGCTGGCTTGCAAAAAGTAGTGGATGTTCCCGACTAAAATGAATCTTTCGTTTAATATGTTGTACCAAAATATTTAGATATTCGTATCCATTAATTATTTCTATTAAATATTTTTAATTTCGACAGCATTCACGGAACTTTGGAGTGTTTATTTTACAAAAATCTAAGGTATTTTTTTAATAAAAAATATTTTTTTTAAGATTTCACAATTTTTCGCAAAAATAGAAGAAATTTGCTTGAAGTTAGAAAAAAATATATTTGTATTTCATGACACATGAATGCTATTTTTATACCCTCCACCTCCAGGATGGGGGTATATTCACTTTGTCATTCCGTTTGTAACACCTTGAAATATTTATCGGAGACCCCATAAAGTATATATATTCTGGGTCGTGGTAAAATTCTAAGACGATATAGCCATGTCCGTCTGTCTGTTGAAAGCACGATAGCAGCCGAACGAAATGAGCTAGAAGGTTCAAATTTTTCCTAAATGTGTCTTATGGTTGTAGATCGCTTGGGATTGAAAGTGGACGAAATCGGGTCAGAGGGAAAAATTTTTCCCTCACAAGCATTGACAAGTACCCCTAATATTTAGAGTATTTCAGCATGTTTTTTGAACATATTAGCTTGTATTTACATGATATTTGCAATTCGCATTCCCTCGACATTCTTTAATCTACTGGTAATACTGTGGAAAGCACTCCGTGGTGGAGGGTATATAAGATTCGGCCCGGCCGAACTTAACGCCTTCTTACTTGTTTAATTTCCTTATGACAAAAATACTTTTTTTCTATCCATTCAATGTCTTACTCTTTAAAACCGGGAAATTAGCTTTAGAGAAAATTACATATTTGGAAAAATTCATCAAAAAAGGAGAGAAGAGTCAAAATGTGTGTGTGTGTGTGTGAGCGCTTCATATGAAAATACTCTATATGAAACATTCATACACATTCACTTGTGAAAATGTTACGAGATATTAATATGTTATAGGCGAGGAGTTCCAAATATTGATTCCGAAGAGGAGAGTAAAAGCACAATGGATCTAAGGGAATAAGCCACCAGAAACTAACCTAAATTGGCATAGCGAACGAACAATTGTAATGTGGCCTGCGATGATATTGTCTCTTTCTTGTCCTATCTCTAAGGTACACTATCCTTTATCAAACTGTGATGGAATGCATAAAAACTAATTTTTGAGTTATGACTGTCTAGTTGCTAATATACCTTACAGGATCTCCCATACCTACATAAAGGAATAAACACAACCTCCTGTAGTGGAAAAAGCGCCGAACGCTACTATATGTACTTGCACGAACGGTCTATTCACAATTCCGCAGGACAATGCAAAAACTTCGCCCAAGTGTTAACAGGACACTGTCACTACTATTGATTACTTTCTAAATAAAACGTAACAAAACTTTGTTAAATGGCCTTTTGTACAAAAGGAACCAAACTAAACGAACACTTCGCCACTCATACACAACTTGCATACTACATTCCTTTGTTGCCCTCCTTCTCCTCCTCACTCACTCCCAATATTAGTTTCCACTTTGTGGCACTCTTAAGTACAGCTCAAATTTCATCAGCTTCGCTTTTAGTGCAAAAAAGGCACCTCCAAACTCTCGTTTACCCCAATTTGGGCAGTTCTTTGCAAATGCTCGTAATAATAATTGTGGTCGGTGGTCGGTATACATTTTGTTTTGTCTTTGGCGCCCAACTTCTCCTGCGCTTCGCTTTCTTTTTGCGGCCATAGAACGGCAGGCTATTTTGGTGGTGGCGTTGTGTGTGTGTGCGTCCTACTTATAGTACTTTCAACACTGCGGCAGGCAACAAATTTTAAATTCATGTTATAATGCCCCATAACATAACATTAACAATACTTGCGAAAGGCTTTCGAATGGAAATGAAATTGTTTGAGACACTTTTCCAGAACTGTTAAACACTTTGTGGCCGGTCGGTACTTTGGTTAACGAAAAACAATAACCACAATAATTCCCCTCCCCTTTGCCAGCTGCCTCCCTCACCGCCATTGTCACCCTTTTAGCGTTCGTTACCCCTTGTAGACTCAGAAAAATAATGCTTGAAAAACTGATATTAGGTATATATCAAAACATGTTTCTCGGCAATAGAAAATCGCATTATTTCTCATTTTATACTGCTTCTCACTGCCTAATGTTAAAAAAATATATTTTCTTCAAATCCCTCTTTCTAGCCAAATCTCTTTTCACTAAATCATTTACTAAGGTTTGGAAATAGAAAATAGTGGAACCTACCTCTGGAGTATGTGCCGGGGGAGTGTGCAAGATGACATACATAAAAGTCAAAAAATCACTCAATTAAAATAGTCAAAAATAGTCAAAACATATAAGAAAATGATACAATCGATTATATGATTGATAGCCCTCCACTCCGTACTCCAAATCAATATATTTATTTCCAAACAATACCCGAGTAAGGACATATGTGACCTACTTTCACTCTAGATTTTTCAATTCATCAAATCTCATCAGAATCGGCTAAAGTAGGTTTTTCTATAGGGGAAAAAATAAAGTCAAGAAGGTTATATATCGGGGATATATCAAACATGGACATAAACAATTTTGTGCTACAGTAATTCTGTTATACATGTTATTTTACAAAAAGTTTTAGCGAGATCAAAAAAGAAATATATTTTTTTTGGGAGAGTTGACTGAGAAACTATCATATGTTCCATAAATCGTCATGTTTTTAGAAATTTCAGAAAAGTTTTTTATTGCCCGCTGATTGTTTTAGCGGCACAATTTTCCTTCTAAATTAAAAAAAATAATAATATAATAATTAAATAAAAATAATTATATATGTTGTAATTATTTAGCTATTTCATTTAATCAAACACATTTTTAGAATATCCTAAAATCTTGAATAACAGTATATGTGGTAAATAAAACACTCCTCTTATTTCCATTCTTCATTTAAATTGTCCCGTTTTCATATACGTCCCAAAGAGACAAACATAATTTGTCTATCACGATATCGGTGGCAACATCGACATCGTTTGAATTCATATATTTTTTTTTAATTTTTTAACATGGTGGCCATTTACACATTTAGAGATATTTTAATATACATTTTTTCTTGAGTGTGGCATTTTTAGGTACATAGAATACCGACAAAAGTTTTAGTGTGATGATAAGACAATGAAAAATTTGTTCTTTAAGTAGAACAGAGAAGAGCAAACTTTGGCAATAATTTTATTGTTTTTCTTTTTTTGTACATCTATCGCCCCGGGGACAACGAGACAGAGATTCTTTTCTAGCACAGTGCTAAAAGTTGTTTGGTGATTTTCTGCGAGTTCTTGAAGGACTTTATTAACTTGCTCAAGTTTTACGGAATTTTTATTCAGAAATATTTTCTCATCAGGGGATATAAATAATACACAAGCCTAACAGGAAACTGTTTTCGATGCAGAATGAATTGCAATAGTCATTTAAAGCTGAAAAATTTGATATACATATTTAGTTACAAAAATTATGATTATAAGCGAATAAAAAGATACCCAACGTCAAGTCTACAGATTAAAAACAACCGTTTAGTTGACAAATTATTTAACAAAAATCTTATTGACTTAATGGAAAAGAATAAATTGACAAATAAAATCGATACAGCCCCTAGAATCTACGGATTACCCAAAATCCACAAGGAGGGAACGCGATTACGGCCCATCTGCTCATCAATAAATGCACCTACGTATCGACTCTGCAAATATCTACTTGATATTTTGACAAACTTGACGACCAGATCACAGTACAATGTCAAAGACGCTAGAGACTTCAAAGCCAGGATAAGCAACATGACGATAAATAATGACTAAATATTGATTTCATTTGACGTGGTTTCTTTGTTCCCAAGTATTCCCATAAACTTAGCCATAATTACAATAGAAAAGAAATGGGATCAAATTGAACAACATACAAGAATACGTCGGGACCTCTTCATAGACTTATTCGCAATTGTAAAGCGTAGTGAAGTAGAAGCCATACTTTACGCATTAAACTCTTTCAACCGACAAATACAATTTACGATGGAAAAAGAATTGGACAATAAACTACCATATTTGGATTCGGTGATAATTAGACAAGGGAATCTGCTGAAAGTTGACTGGTAGCAAAAGCAAACGGCTTCCGGACATCTAATTAATTTTTATTCTAAGCACCCAAGATGAACAATCATAAATACCGCGACGAATTTTATGAACAGGGTCCTACAAACAAGTGATAAGGAATTTCACGAAACAAACAAGTCCAAAATTAGAAATATACTGCGAATGAACGACTTTCCCGAAAAATTAATAAATAATCTAATCAAGCGAACGACGGAAGAAAAAGTTAACAAAAATAACGAAAGACCAAGCAAAATTTATAAATCCACAACATACATTCCAGGACTAACCGAAAGGCTAAAACATTCTAATAGTTACGACAAGGAAAAACCAAGAACCAAAATCAAGAAAGAGGAGAAACCAAACTAGGTGTACAAGATAAAAGCAATGGTGACAAGTCCGACATATAAATATAATTGACGTCTCCCCTGGAAAAAGTCTTAATTATAAGAGAGACACAGACGGTTGTGCTCAAATATATAGGAACACGGTGGAAAAACATAGACGACAAATTAGACAGTAGTTGACAAAAGCTTGCAGAGAGTGGCAGGAGAATTTTTATACACTCCACGAGAGTATTATGTCTTTGTGCATTTGTTTGTAACACCCAAACGGAAGGGAGATAGCCCCATTGTTAACTATACCGATCGGCTTAGAATCACTTTTCGAGTCGATTTAGCAATGCCCGTCTGTCCATCTATTGTTGTAATCACGATACAGGTCGCAACTGTAGCCAGAACCAAACGAAACTTTGCACAACGAAGTTTTTCGGGACAAGGACGAACGCTATTTAATTTAAAGAAAATCGGTTCAGATTTAGATATAGCCCCCATACGAATTTCACTCCCGATTTGACCTTTTCACTCTAGATACCACATATTTCAACAGATTTTCTTCAAAATTGGCAAAACATCTTATAGTTCAACAAGAAACGCCTGTGGTAAAATTGTGTTAGATCGGTTCAGATTTATATCTAGCTTCCATACAAACTTCGTTACCAATTTGAATTTTTCCGCTCTAGAATCCACATATTTTAACAGATTTTCTTCAACATTCGCAAAACACCTTATATTTCAACTGGAAACACCTGTTGTAAAAATGTGTTAGATCGGTTCAGATTTATATATAGCTCCCATACAAATTTCGCTCCCAATTTGAATTTTTCCGCTCCAGAATCCACATATTTTAACAGATTTTCTTCAAAATTGACAAAACATTTTATATTTAAACTAGGATCTCCTATGGCGAAAATGTGTCACATCGGTTCAGATTTACATATAGGTCTCATAGAAATTTCGTTCCCCCAGAAACCGCGTATTTTCAGAGAATTTCTTAAAATTGAACATAACACGTTATACTTCAACTGGAATGTTTGGATATAGCACCGATACAAATATTATTCTCTATTTGACAAGTTGGACCAGGATATATTAGCCTGTGATTAGGAAACATACAAAAAATTTTCCCGTTTTCACTTTTTTACTGAATTGAATTGTATTCCGATAGGAAGTGGAGTGCATCATATAGTCGGCTTAGCCATACTTTAGCCTTTCCCTACTTGTTTATTGTGAAAAACTTTTTTAAAAATGTAAATGTAATGCTTGTAACTTGTAATTGAATAATTTGTGTTTTTTGTACTAGACCCCTGAATATGACCAACGGAGTTGGTCGAAATATTGGGAAATAAAAAACAAGAAAATAATAAAATAGTATATTTTTTGTTTTATTATTTGATAAAAACTGACCACAAGCCGAACAAAAGACAAAACGCATTTTAATAAAATATAATTGAGCCACCCATAAAAAAAATACTTCAGAGGTTATTTGTATAAATTTATACATATCGACGCCTCCGAACAATAGTATGCTAAGTGTCAAAATTGAGTTTATTTGATATAAGAGTCATTCCTTGTCAAGCGGTACTGTTTCTGATCTCGACAGCTGCGATAGTTTTGAAATTTGAATTAATGTAATCATTTCGAAAATCAAAATAAAAGAATTAAAATTGTAAAAACTTTAAAAAATCTTACCCGTCTAAAATATACCTTCAATAGTTTAAAATTGAAATTACCATCAAAACAAGGTATAACTTATTAAAATCGGTCAACTATAACAGGAGTTGCAGCCGATTGAATGAACACACCTTTTTGAAAAAGTAGTTTTTTTGTTTGCACTGTTAAATTTTCAATTTTTTCCAAAAATACTTAATACAATATTTTTATGAGAAGAATACATACACAAACTTTCAAAACAATCGCAGCTGTCGAGGCGAAAAACCGTACCGCTTGACATGGAATGACTCATAACTTAGTTAGTAATAAACATTTTTGAGCGTAAAATTTGAGAGGATTTAAATTAAAGACCGTAGAATCTAAAAACGCAAAGAACTTGGAAGCATGCTAAGACGACTTAGCATTCTGTGAATCGACATTTAACTTATGTATGGATCCAGGTACACAAAGTAGGTAATAAGCTATAGTTTTTAAATATTTAAAGAAGTTTATTTATATCGCTTTAGGAGATCAAATAGTAACTCTCTAATTAAACAAGCCATAATGGCTAATGTAGGCAGGACCTTTCACATGATACCCTCCAACACTCTCTATACTATTACAAGGTTTAGAATACAAAGCCTAGAACTCATAAAATATATATCAGAAACGGTTTATAGAAGTACTGCTATTTTATGGACTCTATTTAAATATATCCATTTCGGCTCAGTTTAGTTTAGTTAGTGTTAGTTATTTTAGATAGTTTGTAAAATCCAAATAATTAAAAATCTTTTGAATGGAAAGAAGTATTAAATTATCTGCTTCATTATACGTAAGACTAAAATTTAAGTTACTAAAACTAAAAACTTCATAAAAAAATAATTTTTAAGAAAAACATTGCGTAAAAACTGAAATTTATATAGGACAGTGAAATTTTGGAAAGAAAATATATCCCCGCAATTAAAGGCTAACAAGTTGTTCACATTTTCCCAACAAAATGCCCAAATTTTTAAAGTAGGCAAAATATTTTCAAAATTTCGGATTTTTACTAAAATGGCATTTACAGCAGGAATGTTGTAATATTTTCTGAGTAAGAAGTCAAAAAAACAATTTCTTCTCGTAGCTTTGCGATTTGAGAATATTGATAAGAACTGAAATAAAAACAAAGGCGAAACAAATGATATGTTCTGAAAATGAGTTCGGGTTCTCATTAGGGATCTATAAATCGACTTTACCATTACCAAAAGTCGAAAATTCGACTTTCTAAAAGTCGAAATTGGACTTTTGTTTTCGACTTTGTGCATCAATGAATATAATTTATTGAATACCGATTTTACTTTTTTCGCTCTAGAAAACACATCTTTTATCCGATTTCAAATTTGGCATAACAACTAGAAACATCTATGCAAAAAGTGGGTAAGATCGGTTCTGATTTATATATCCAATACAAATGTCTCTCGATTTCGTTTTGATTTGGTCTATTCATCTTTTCATTCATGTGCACTGTATTTTTATTTATTTGCTGAAGTCCAAAAGTCGAGTTTTCAAAAGTCAAAAAATCTATTTTTCAAAAATCGAAAAGTCGACTTTTCATACATATATTTGAAAAAGTCGAAAAATCAACTATTCATATATTTCCAAAAGTCGAAAAATCGACTTTTTGCTCCAGGATTTTTGTATCCTGTAAATATATGTGTTTGACAAAAAAATTTAAATCGGAAAGGACATCTGAATGGGGGTTTATTGAAAATGGAACGATGTAACCCGCATTCACTATGAATGTTTATAGATGAAATGTAATATGTAAAGTTTGGCCAAAATCGGTTTAACATTTGAGAGCAACATTTGTATATATATATATAAAAAATTTATATCTAAATCTGAACCGATCTAACCCACGTTCATCATGGGTGTTTTTAGTTGAATTATAAGATGTTGTGCCAAATTAAAAGAAAATCGGGTACAATATGTGGTTTCTAAAGCGGAAAAAGTCAAATCGGGAGCGACATTTGTATGGGGGCTATATCTAAATCTGAACCGATCTTACCGACTTACAGCATAGGTATTTCTAGTTAGATTATAAGGTGTTAAGCCAAATTTGAGGAAAATCGGGTACTGTATGTGCTTTATAGGGCGGAAAAGTCAAATCGGGAGCGACATTTGTATGGGGGCTATATCTAAATCTGAATCGATCTGACCGATTTTCACCATAGCTGTTTCCAGTTCAATTATAGGGTACTGTGCCAAATTTTAAGCAAGGCGAGTGGAATGTGTGGTTTCTAGAGCGGAAAAAGTGAACTCGGGAGCGACATTTGTATGGGGGCTATATCTAAATCTGAACCGATCTTACCGACTTTGAGCATAGATATTTCTAGTTCGATTATAAAATGTTGTGCCAATTTTAAAGAAAATCGGGTACAATATGTGGATTTTAGAGCGGAAAAATTCAAATCGAGAGCGACATTTGTATGGGGGCTATATCTAAATCTGAACCGATCTGACCGATTTTCTCCATAACTGTTTCCACTTCAATTATAGGGTACTGTGCCAAATTTGAAGCAAATCGAGTTTAATATGTGGTTTCTAGAGCATAAAATGTCAAATCGGGAGCGACATTTGTATGGGGGCTATATCTAAATCTGAACCGATTTGCTTCAAATTAAATAGCGTTCGTTCTTGAGCCAATTTTTGTTAAGATCGGACTATAATTGCGACCTGTAATTTGATTACAACAATAGATGGACAGACGGACAGACAGACAGACGGACATTGCTAAATCGACTCAGAAAGTGATTCTAAGCCGATCTGTATAATAAACGGTGGGTCTAACTCGTTTCCTTTTGGGCGTTACAAACAAATGCACAAAGCCATAGTACTCTCGTGGGGTGTATAATTATTTAAGCATATCAGAATAACAATTTAACACATACAAAAATTAACAAAAAATATGATAATTTCCCTAAAATGTTACAGCACTTCTACGTGAAGTCGATATCCACATAGTATTACCGGCAGATTACATGCTGTCGACCTTACTTAGAAGTGCAGTAATATATTAGGTATGATATTATTATCATCAATCAATTAATATTCTAATTCTTTCAATTACAATTAAACAAGTAACTTTCCATCTTTCTTAGTGTACTCTGAGGTACGATGAAAAAATCGTCCTTTACCATCAAATAAATACTTTTGAGTCTGCTTTATTTAGGCAAAATGTCTATTTGCACTATTTCATACCGTTCACAAGGTTATTATGTCTTTATGCATATGTTTGTAACCCCCAAAAGGAAGCGAGATAGACCCATTCCCAGCGGGAAAAGTTGCCTTCTCTTCGGATCCGAAACACATTCGTGTATGCCTTCTGAAAATAGGCATTCCAGAAGGCCTTCTTCGCGCAGGCCTTCACCTCGCTTCACTAAGAAGGCCTACCAGAAGGCCTAATCATTAGCATTTAGAAATCCTATATTCATTCTTGACTGCCTTCTTTGAGAAGGCCTTCTCATTTCCTATAAGATAGATCCAATGCGCATTTTTCATTGCCTTTATTTAGAAGGGTTGGTAGCATGCTAGGAGAATGAAGGCTGTATGGATGGTGTCGATGTTGTTATTTTTACGCGTTTTATGACAGCTATTTTCAGAATTCTCCTGATTTGAGGTTAATTAAAATAAATTTATAATATTAATTAATGGAAATTATTTTAAATAGATTTAAAATTATTTTTTTAAATGCTTTAATTATAAAAAGATTTGTTGTTGTTGTCGTTGTGCCTTTGATCTGTTCTTATAATCAAACTGCAGGTCGCAATTCCTCACCGATTCAAATGAAACGCTATTAATATTAAGCAAATCGGTTCAAATGTAGATATAGCCTTTATACAAATGTCACTTCCGCTGTGTCTTCATATTTTAGCCGAATGGGTTCCAATTTGGGAATATATTTCATCCGTCCATGTTTTCATAAGACCCCATACAAATACCAAATATGATTTATTTACGCTCTAGAAGACAGATATATGATAATTTCCTGGTGTTACCAAGCTTATATTTATAAACTGTAGAAGTAGGCATTTTAGAAGGCCTTCCCTTTAGCTGCTACACGAGAGGAGGAGGCAGCGCGGAAGGTGTTCGATTTATTGATGGATATTTTACACTTTTTGTTGTAAACTCATAACTAAATGTTTTGCCTCATTCAAACTTCCCTTCTTTCGCGAGACATGCTAGAAGGCCTGCCAAAAGAAGGCAGTGGCGAAGGTGTTCGCTTAATCGAATGGTCGTGTGTTTCTATAAGATTTTTGTCGTACACAGACAATAAAGTTCTGTGGTTTAGAAGGTAGCACGTCCGATTAGCAATGCGAAGATCATGAGTTCAAATTCCAGCCGAGGCAAATAAAAATGTTGTTGCTGTCAATAACAAGGCCAGAAATATTGAAAAAATGCTAGTACATTGCTTCGTCATATTTTTTTTAATTTTGCGCCTTATTTTTTGACCTAGAAGGCCTTCTGGAAAGGCTTTGGTTTTTGGTAGGAGGCCTTCTAGATGGTCTTTTGTCAGAGCCCTTCTGGAAGGCCTGCGAATAGAAGCGAGAGGGGAATGATTTGCTCTCCCATCTTACCCTGTGTTAAATTTAAATTAGTATAGAATGCAGCAAGCATGCCTTGCGCCTCCCTAAGAAGGCCTGTGAGAAGGCCTTGCGTACGCCTTCTTTTTCCCGCTGGGATTGTTAATTATACCGATCGACTTAGAATCACTTTTTCAATACATTTGGCGGTACAATAGCAGTATAATTATATATTCGATTGGAAATCGTTCCTGGATAAAATAACGCCAACAGCATTATAAAGATACAAGTGACAGTTTTCAAAAACGTGTGCCAGTCAGCTACGGAATTGAAACAAGTTCATTTAAATTACGCATCTCCTCATTTTTTTATGAACGCTGTGATTCAGTGGTACAATTAATTTAGATATGTCCATTCACTAACTCGTCAACATATAAGATTTATGCGAAGGCAGAAATATTTTCAATTTCAATTGAGATTTTCTCAATTGGGAATGGAAATTCTCAATTTCAATTGGAATTTTTCTCACTTGAAATGGAAAATCTTAATTTCAAATGGAATTTTCTCAATATGATATGAAAATTCTCGATTACAAGTGGAATTTTCCCAATTTCAATTGGAAATGGTGTAGAAACATATCTGGTGAAAATATTATTATTAAAATATTATTATCATATTTGACTTTTTCCAAATAAAATAAATCACATTTTTAACCGAATTTGATCCAATTTGGCATCTAAAGTGAAAATGGATAAAATCAGATTTATATATAGCAGTCATACAAATGTCGGTCCCGATGCTCTAGAACGTACAAAGGGATCTTTCAAATTTAATTACACTACCACAACCGACCCTTTTACACGATTGTATACCTCAACTGATATACTTGCAGGTCCTTCCCTGTTTTTATTTTTCACTTCAATGAATATTTCATAGCCCTCAAAATGTGTAGCCCCAAAATATTCAACATTCATGTTCCATTTTCCGCTCCAGTCTCTGACTGTCTGTCCCGTCTGTGACTGTATCCTTCGACACCGAAATTCAATTCATTTGTTTGCAATTTGTATGATTCGAAGAACTTGATCGGGCGTTTCCACCCCAACCTGCCCCTCTCGGTTCGTTTCGTTTGTTTGCTTTGTTTTCTTTTGTGCACTTCCGTACATACATATATTTTTGCAAATTATTTCTGTTTCCATCCTTAATTTTCTTTCATTTATTTTTATTGTTCCTGCCACCAGCAGTCTGTCCTTGTGTTCGTCTGCGTCAGATTCTCTGATGGTCTGGCTGACTGTCCGCCTGTCTGTCTGTCTATGTTGGTGTATGTAATGTGCACGTATGTATGGTTGTACGTGTGTTTGTGTAAATAATAATATTTTATTGTAAAACGTCACGAAAAATAAACGTGTCGATAAACAGATGTGACTGATAGAAATAAAACTACTGCAAAAAAGGAGAGAGAAGAAAAACAACAAAGCAAAAAGGATTTTCATTCAGTTTTTTTTGGCGCGCTATTAAATAAAAGTACGAGCTATGGCTGTATACATACATAAGTACGTCTGTACGGATGTATATACTCCACAATCCTAGAATTTGGACTGTCTCCTCTTCGCTCTGTTCGTTCCATGGTCGTGTGGTGCGATGCGTGGTATGTTTTTTATAGTTTTCCTTTAATGAAAAATTTCGCCATGCTCTCGCCAAGCTCGAATGCTATACTTTTGCGGATGCCACCAACTAATTGCGCGGAGCCGGATGGGGTGAAGTGAACGTACACATTTGTGGTTTCAATTGAAAGTTGCCGAGGATAATGCGTAAATATAATGGAAAGGGTTAATTGCAATTTAAGTTTATAATTAAGAACATATTTTTGTAATTATCAGATTTGAAGTTGGAGATTTGCAATTTCTATTTTTTATGAACAATATTGATTTTAAGTGGGCAATAGGTTTCATCAAATGTGGTGGCAATTAATTGGGCAGCTATTAAGAAAACAAATTGAAATTACTGCTAGAAATCGGGGCGGATTTTTAAATCAATTGTTGATTTCGAACTAATTCTACAACATTTTAACGAGAACACTGAAATGTTAGTTTGCCAAATTTCATATACACTCCACGAAAGTATTATGGCTTTGTGCATTTGTTTGTAACACCCAAAAGGAAGGGAGATAGACCCATTGTTAATTATACCGATCGGCTTAGAATCACTTTCTGAGTCGATTTAGCAATGTCCGTCTGTCTGTCCGTCTGTCCATCTATTCTTGTAATCACGATACAGGTCGCAATTGTAGACAGAACCAATGAAACTTTGCACAACGAAGTTTTTCGGGATAAGAACGAACGCTATTTAATTTGAAGAAAATCGGTTCAGATTTAGATATAGCCCCCATAATTGGAAAAACATCATAGTTGGAATATAATATAGAAACACCTGTGGTAAAAATGGGTCAGATCGGTTCAGATTTATATATAGCTCCCATACAAATTTCGCTCCCGATTCGACTTTTTCCACTCTAGAAACCACATATTGTATCAGATTGTCTTCAGATTTGGCAAAACATCTTATATTTCAACTAGAAATACCTGTGGTAAAAATGGGTCAGATCGGTTCAGATTTATATATAGCTCCCATACAAATTTCGCTCCCGATTTGACTTTTTCCGCTCTATAAACCACATATTATATCAGATTGTCTTCAAATTTGGCAAACCATCTTATATTTCAACTACAAACACCTGTGGTAAAAATGGGGCAGATCGGTGCAGATTTATATATAGCTCCCATACAAATTTCGCTCCCGATTTGACTTTTTTCGCTCTAGAAACCACATATTTTAACAGATCCTTTTCAAATTAGGCGAAATATATTATATTTATCCTAGAAATACCTATAGTGAAAATGGGTCATATCGGTTCAGATTTAGATATAGCCCCCATACGAATTTCACTCCCGATTTGACACTTTTCACTCTAGATACCACATTTTATAACAGATTTTCTTCAAAATTGGAAAAACATATTATATTTCAACTAGAAACACCTGTGGTAAAAATGTGTTAGATTGGTTCAGATTTATATATACCTCCCATACAAATTTCGCTCCCGATTTAACTTTTTCCGCCCAAGAAACCACGAATTTTCACCGAATTTCTTCAAAGTGAGCATAACACCTTATATTTGAACTGGAAGAACTTATTGTGGAAGTTAGTCACATTTTTCCATGTTTGGATATAGCCCCGATACAATATTCTTATCGATTTGACAAATCGAACCAGGTCGTATTAGCCTATGATTAGGAAACATACAAAAATTCTTCCCATTTTCACTTTTTTACCGAGTTGGACTGTATTCGGTTGGAAAGTGGAGTGTATCATATAGTCGGCCCCGCCCGACTTTAGCCTTTCCTTACTTGTTTTCAAAATACATGATTTTTAATTTCAAATGAAGTCGCTGCATTTTACACTTTCAAATCTGGTGCGACGATTTTATGCGTTCTTACAATACAGGGAAATTTTTAGTGTTCCTTAAGATTCGTCCTTGGTAAAATAAATAAATTTGTGGAAATTTGTTTTCTCAATTTCTTTTATCTTCTTCCCAATAATATTCAACATCAGCAAGCAAAACTTGTATTTTTTGTGTTGTTACAAATCTATTATTTATTATACAGATAGGCAGACTGGCCGCTAGATCAAATCAGAAAAAGATTATAATATAATTGGTATTATACATCTATTGAAATTATTGTGTGTTAAGTTGTTTTTCAATGACAGAATTTGGAAATTATTGAATCTTACTAAATTGTTATTCCAAATGAAATTGTCACTTTAACCCCCATTTCATACCATATAGCTCCGTTAACCTTAAGTTAGGTATAACCGAGAGTTATAGATGTCAATTTGTGTGAACATTGACATCTATAACTATTGGTTAACTCTGGAAATCTCGACCCAAATCAATCAAAACGTTCCTAGTAGTACATTCGACTAAGAATATCATTATGACATCACCAGCTCAATTGGGACTACATAACTCATAAGCTGTTTCCCTTGTGGACAAAGATTAACGTTATTGAGAGATTTCATCCAATTTTCACATTTAACTTACACATTACTCTGTAGTCATTTCAAGTTAAATTTCCAACAATGAATTAAAGCCAGTTAAATTTGTTAGTCATTCCATTCCAAATAAACTACTTTTCAAAATAGCCAAATTTTTTATTAGAAAAAAATCGAGCAATCGAGCAATATTTGTGTCACTGAGCCATATCATATGCATATGCATTTGTAGCCTGCACAACTTAAAAATGACCAGCTACATATTTCCAAGCAAATACCATCAGATTCTGCGTATTTGGGCCAATACTGCATTTTAATATTCAAAGCTAAACTGTTCCTTTGACCATTTATTTTCAGCATATCATCAGGGATGGAATGCTTACACACAAGTTGCTATCTGAACTTTGTGAATGACATAAACATCAGATGGCCATCAAATGGAATCAAAAGTAACCGTTGAATCTTTCCTTCACTTCACTTACATTGATGCTGACCAGTAGGATTTGTGCATGGATTTGTTCTGGCCAAGTCCTTGATGATGTTGCCCCGCTGCTACATCTGCTACTGCTATATTTGTTGGTATTTCGTAATGGGAAAATCATTTCAATTTAATGGTACTGGAGAGCTATAGGTACAGAGAAAGGAAAGAGTGACCAAATTAACCCTCATACAATTATCAGCCATTAAATGACCGAAAGGACAGAGGAGAGAGAAAAAACAACGGAACAAACATCATTTCGATTTGTATGCAGGCCAGCGCACTGACAGGATAAGTGGACATGGGCGTACTGCTGTAATGGTAACAAGTGGGAGGAGGCCGTACAATTAAGATTAAATCAAATTCGGAACATCGCAACCTATTGGCAAATATTTAATTTAAAAGTCATGGAACTTGTATGAAGTTCAAATGGACAGATTTCTTGAGTGGAAGGGCGGTTGTGACCTGCATTCCAATCAAAATAAAGTGCTATTAAATTAGAGCCATATAAATATGTGTCATTTAGACTACACCGATTTTTTGCTATGAGAAGAATAATTAGACAGTAAAAAGGACCTTTTATATTTGTCTTGTAGTTGTTGTCGAGCAAATTTCCTATATACACCCAAACATCAGGGTAACGTTTGGATGAATTTGGGTATTTTTGTTGGAACTCAAATTCATAATATTTTTTTTATGATTTTTTGCAAAGAAATAGTTTTAATGAAACTTTTTAAAATAAAATGATGATGTTTACTACTTTAAGAAACTGGAATCCAGTTCCAAGTATTTCATGTATTTTCCACCGAAACATTGTCAATCGAAGATGTTTCGATCCGAAAAATTTTCATTTAATATGAATGTTGTTTTCTATAATTATCTCAAAATGTTTCCATTCGTTATCGAGTTATTAACAAAGATGATCATCCATATATGCAGCTGGGCGAGAAAGTTCAGAGCCAGGCATTGACTGAAGACATGTGACTATCTGACCTCGGTGCACGTATTCAAGAGTTGAAACAGGAAAACCCATATGATTTCGGATATAAGTTCTAATGAACGCACCGCTATTCAATCTTCAACAAAATTATAGTGATTTTCTTCTTGGGCGCTCTCGGTGGAAAACACATTTGATCGTATTAAATTTGCTTCATCTGCAATTGAAGTTGGATAGTTTGAATTATGTCGAAAAGCACTCAGGTACAATAAGCGTTGGGATCAAAACTGGTGATGCAATGACAATTATAAAATCTGGACATCTCGAAACACTGAAATTAGATACAAGGTGCAGAACTATCAATGTACACGCCGATTTTCACGAATATAGCTCTATTACTTAAATCGTTACCATTTTTATCCCTTTTTGTCTCTTTCCATCCTTAAAAGTGCAAATTTCGAAATATCACCTTTTTGTAGCTAGACGTCAAGGTAAGTGCAACGCACCGATTTTCATGTTGCTAGCTACTGCCGCTTAGCCACGACGAAGGTTCGATGATTATCTCTTTTAGTACCATTTCATTCCCTAAAAGTACGAATTTCGTACTTTCTTAGTTCGTGTCTCCGTTATATTTGGGAACTACCCTGGCTTCAGTCGTTTGATTTGGCCACTGAGAACTACTAAGTCAGTCAGTAACGCAACTCTTTTATATATATATAGATATGTAAATCTGAACCGATCTGACCCACTTTCACCACTGGTCTCTGGTTGATATAAAGGGTGATTTTTTAGCTATTATCTTTTTGGCAACACTGGTTTAAACAGCTGACGCACGTTTCGTGTTTTGTTTCACTGTCAAACATCTTCAGTTTGGTATATAATTTAACCATGAATCGTCTTACAAACGAACAACGCTTGCAAATTATTGAATTTTATTATCAAAATGCGTGCTCTGTTAAGAAAGTTCATCGCTCGCTTCAATTTTATGGTCAGTTTAATCGACCCACTGAAGCGGCTATTCGGGCTATTGTGACTAAATTTCGCACCAAATTTACATTGTTGGACATTAAACCACCAACACGCTTACGTAGAGTGCGAACTGAAGAAAATATCGCAGCTGTATCGGCCAGTGTTAATGATGACCATCAATTATCGATTCGTCGCCGTTCGCAGCAATTGGGCCTCTGTTACTCTAAAACGTGGAAATGCCAAAATTGGACTAAGCGGATGGACCATTTGAGGCACAGTCAAGGTCAACATTTGCATGAAATAATCTTCAAACATTAAATTATATGAACCATACTATCGATTCAAATAAAGATTTCATGCTTTTTTCTGAATTTTATGTGTTTTTTTTTTTGAAAAACTTTCCTATAGCTTTTAAAAAATCATTTATAAGACGCTGTGGCAAATTTGAAGAAAATCGATTCAAATATGTGGTTTCTAGAGAGGAAAAAATCAAATCGAGTGCGAAATTTGTATGGGAGCTACATATAAATGTGAACCGATCTGACTGAATTTCAGCATAGATCATTCTGACTGAAGTATAAGAGCTGTGGCTTTTTGAAGAAAATTGGTCAAAATAGTTGGTCTCTAGAGCGGAAAAAGTCAAATCGGGAGCGACATTTGTATGGTAGCTATATCTAAATCTGAACCGATCTGCCTCAACATCAAGTTTCTAGCTACATTATAAGGTACTATGCCAAATATGAAGCAAATCGAGTAGAATATGTGGTTTTTAGAGCGGAAAAAGAGAAATCGAAAGCGACATTTGCATGGGTGCTATATATTAATCTGAGCCGATTTGCTTCAAATTAAATAGCATTCGTCCT
This sequence comes from Polietes domitor, assembly GCA_947397865.1. Taxonomy (NCBI): domain Eukaryota; kingdom Metazoa; phylum Arthropoda; class Insecta; order Diptera; family Muscidae; genus Polietes; species Polietes domitor. The sequence continues at coordinate 44,544,264 of OX377622.1, read as the reverse complement.
TGGCCGGCAAAATTTACTTGTGCAAATGTTTGTTAGAATCGGGCAATAATGGTGACATGTACTGTGATAACAAGAATAGATGGACAGACAGACGAATAGACGGACATTGCTAAATCGACTCAGAATGTTATTCTAAGCGGATATGTATAATAAACTAACTCGACATAATACCCTAGTGAAGGTTACACTCATAAAAAAGCATTCCAAAATTTGAGTAAAATCCATACTCCAATTTAGTTCAACAATTTTACTCCAGCTTAGTAAAAATTTTCTTAAAAGAAGGAAAATTAACTAAGTATGAGTAAAGTTTCCTTATATCAAAGCCATAGTATTGTTTACTAGAAATAGGGAGGTAAATTTACGTATAAACATTTCATTTCATCTAATAAAAAATTCTTACAATTAGTAAATACATACTTGTGTGGAAGATAATTTCTAAGGTTTTAAGTAAGTAAAATATTAAGAAATTTTTTGTAGGGGAAAAAATCTTTTTAAGAAATTTTAACTAAAAATATTGCTTTTTCTTAAAATGAACTTAATGTGTTTATTGAATTTATGCCGAGTTTTTCATACATTTAAGTATTGATGAACTTATAAACAAGTAAGTACTTCAGGCGGCTAAACCAACTTATATATACCCTCACTCTCAGAGATCATATATACGGAAGCTATAAGGAATTACATTTAACGTAGGGCAGGATAATTTGTGTGGAAGGAATTAGGAGGTTCGTATTACATGGCCCCAGCTTCCACATTTTTAAAACAATTGTAAAAACATGATCAAATATCAAGTCATAGTGGATTGCATGCAACAGTATAAAAGTTATGAGGGATTTAATATTACCTAGAGAGGGAGGTCCAAGAAGGGGCGTGGCTAAAGCGTAAATATTTTTCAGGTTTAAAGTGATTATAAAAACATTTTCAAATTTCAATATGGATGTGGGAGGTCCCAGAAGAGGTGCGGCAATATCGCCCATATTCCAGGCGAATGTGACTTCTGTAAAAGCATTGTCAAATATAAAATTTCACAATATTCCGATCATCTGTATGGAAGTTATAGCAGCTTTAATTTTACGTAGTTTTGGGTGATTTGTGTGGGAGGTACTTTAAGGGACATGGCAAAACCCGCCATATTTAGTACACTTAAAGTGATTATAAAAACATTATCAAATACCAAAATATAGCAGATTCCGAATATCCGTGTGGAAATTACCGTGGTTTCAATTTAACATTGGAATATGGACTATTTGTGTGGGAGGTACCAGAAGGGGTGTGGCAATTTCGCCCATCTTCGACCCTAAACTAAATTTGGGAAAAATATTACCATGTACAAAGTTTGAATCGATTCCCTAACTCCTTTCGAGAGTTATCGTGTACACCAGACGGGCATGGCTCAACAAACACCTTAAAAAGTCGAGAAACGGATTTGGTCCAAATATACTTAGGGTCTTAAGTCACTCCTTTAATGCGTTACACTTTTTTTGTCCCAAATGATATATACCCTCTTACTATGTAGAGTGATCACTTGAAATTGTTTAAAAAAATCTTGAATATTAATCTAAGAAGCAATTCTCGTTCGTTTGCATAGACTTATTTCTAAAATACTTCAAGTTTATCGTGCCTTTGCAGCAATAATGGAGTAAAACCTCAACTCTTTAAGGCAGAGGTACCATGAAACTTTTGAGAAATATTTCATGTTTTCATTTTTTGTATCAGTTTTGCATACTCTGAAGCAAAATAAGATGTTTGAATTATTTTAGTTAAATTTAACTTATTTCAAGTCCACTTTTTTCCTTGTATCAAGTAAAATTTTCCTCAGTTTAAGTAAAAATTTATTTATTTTTTACTTGATTTGAGTAAAAATGTACTTATTTTAAGGAAAATTTCAGCAAGATTTTACTTAGATTTAGTAAAAATTTACTTGGTTGAGTAAAAAATTACTTAGTGTTAGGAAAATTTTACTTAAATTTAGTAAATATTTAGCTGGTTTGAAGAAAAATTTGCCTAAATTCGGAAAATTTCAGCACAAATTTACTTAGATTTAGTAAAAATGTACTTGATTTGAGGAAAATTGAACTAGAATCAAGTTCAAAGCATGTACTACTTTCAAGGAAAATTTGAACTTTTTATGAGGAAATATTACTTTAGCGCTATACGAAGTTCAATTTTCCTAAATTTTAGTTCAGTTTAACTGATTATAGGGTTCACTTTTTTCTGAATGTTTTTCTGAAAATTTCACATGGCGGAGGTGACCAACTTTGGATGTCACCCAGTAGCCCCATACCGACTAGGGATTCAAAATATTGCAAATCATTTGGAACACACTTCTGCTCTAAGCGTGTAATATAAACACTGTGCAATGTACGTGCCGTTCAATAGGCCATTGTTAATTATTTCGGTTAATGATAATGCCGAAGCTGCAGGGCATCATACGAGCAATTTTGGCCTCATTAAGCACTCGATTATCGAATAAATACTTTGAGAATACCTAAATAATTACTGTGTTTCTCTTCCACGTAAAATTGACATTTATCGCCCTAAAGCTGGCCGCAAAAATCCTCAAAGTTTCGCTACTTTAAATTATTAACAAATTTCGTTTTCGTCCTTGAAACTCATTGACTTAAGAATAATTGAGCGAATTTTCACAAAACTTTTGGCAATAAAATGTGCGTTCTTCTTCTTCTAGTTCTGCTTCAGATATTGTTTAATAAATATGACACAGAACGTGTACTCTGGAGTTTGCTTGTTGTGCTTGTACTTGTGCACTAATCCTCCTCTTCCTTAGGCTTGCATCCCCTTACGGGCTGCTGATAATTGGATTCTAACCACGTTTCTGATTGTATATGCTTGCCAACAACCAACATTTTTCCCTGTACGCTCGACGGCAGATGACGATAGTACTGCTGCTGCTGCTGGAACATCTTCCCACCCATTCCGTTGGAGATGTTCATTCATCAAACAATGCTAAATGTGATGTCATAAAATCTTTCTCCAACATATCAAAGCAACGTAATGGATTTCTAGTGGTACGTACACGTTGCTGTTGATGTACCACCAGGACAGGACGGCCGATGATAATGATGACGATGATGAAGCGCCATAGCATTCAAGCGACTAGTGGCTGGCTATGGAACGGTCGGAGTATGCGATTGAGGCTTTGATGGTGGCCGTCGTCACAGGAGTTGAAATGTCCGTGGTCCATTGTAAGCCCGGCCAGGACTTAAGTGCACGAAAATGAAAAAGACAACAAAAAACACTCACACACACACGCACACAGCCTCAAGCACCAAAAATAGATAGAAAGTTTGGGAAAAAATCGGGTATGTTGTTTACTTCCGAAATAAATTGACTGTTCAGTGATGTTGCTGCCACAGCTTGGGAGTATAACCACTGCCACCATGCCTGTTGTTGAGGGTGTTGTAGCTGCTGCTGTTGTTGTTGTTATTGTTGTCGTCGTCGTTCGTCACATGTCATCGCAATCTTTTCGCATTTGTGCTGGGAGTCCTCCTTTCTCGGCGTAACAAATGCAGGTCCAATTTTAATGTAGGAGTACATCATCATCTTCAAATACGTTGCTACTGTTGTTGTTTTTGTTTTCAATCTCTCTCTCTCTGTCTCCATTTCTCTGTGCATTAATGTTGCCTGTCTGTTCCTCCATTCATCGTCAGGAGGGAGGATAAAGTTGTTTCCGTTGCTTTCCGTTTTCGGCAACATTGTAGCATACTTTTGGGAAATAATTCCTGGGTGTGTACATGTGTGCGTACAAATTACGTATCCATATAGTACTTACAGAGGGACGTACGCACCTATACCGATAGTCATTTGAATAAGACCACGCAAGTGAATGCATTCAGATTCAAGCATTGTAATTTTTGTATAATTACAGTTTTGCCACAAGCAATTTGTAATAAAGAATTAAATTCTAATATTAATTCTATGTTTGCCTTGAGGAAGTTATTGCGGATTTTATAAAAAATGCATAAAAATAGTGCTAAAATCGTAAAAAAACTGGCTAGCACATGTATGGACAGTGATAGAGCCGAAATATTTTGGGAAAGCGCATTAAACATTAATTTTAGTTGGGAACATCAACTTCAACATTTTTTGAAGCCAGCTTAAAGTATTTGGTTTACTTATTTCATTTGCATATTTTCATTTTGGGCCTATTGTTCAGACTGAAGCGATTTTTATACCCTACACCACTTCGTTGACTAGGGTATTATAAGTTAGTTTCGCGCCAAATGTTTGTAACACCAACAAATAATCGACCTAGACCAACCTTTAAGTATACCGATCGGCTTAGAATCACTAGCTGAGTCGAATTAATTGTTGTCCGATTGTCATGACACTTGGCAGAAGTTATTTTTTCGGGCCAAGGACCATCGGTATTGAATTTGGAGGAAATCGGTTCAGATTTAGATATAGCCCCCATACAAATGTCGCTCCCGATTTGACATTTTCCGCCACATCTTGTACCCGATTTTCTTTAAATTTGGTACAACATCTTATAATCCAACTAGAAACACCTATGCAGAAATTGGGTAGGTTCGGTTCAGATTTAGATATAGCCCCCATACAAATATGGCTCCCGATTTGACTTTTGCCGCTTTAAAAGCAAAAAGAAACAGCTGTGGCTAAAGCGGACTAGATCGGTTCAGATTTACAAATGTGGCTCCCGATTTGCGCTCTAGAAACCACATTTCCTTTAAAATTTGCACAACATCTTATACCAACTAAACAAAACTATGGTGAAAGTGGAAGATCGGTTCAGATTTAAATATAGCCCATAGAAATGTTGTTCCCAAAAGTTTAACCGATTTTGGCCAAACTATACATTTTATATATCACCTATTTCGTTCCAGGTTTCAATATATCCTCAAACAAATGTTCTTTCCGATTTAACATTTTTTGTCAAACACATACATTTACAGGATACAAAAAACCTTCCCGTTTTCACTTTATCACAGAATTGAATTGTATTCGGATAGAATGTGGAGTGTGTCATAGAGTCGGCCCCGCCCGACTTTAACCTTTCCTTACTTGTTAATTGAGCGTATTTGGAAATATCTATCGAATTTCATGTTTTTAGCTGTTGTCGTTTGCTTGGTACTATTTTTACCCCATTGTGTCCCATTTAAACCAATAAAAGTAAGAATTTTGCAAAAATACATTTTGATTCGTGTTCACGAAAACTGATAGTGCAAGACGGAAATTTAAAAATGTTTTTTTGTTAAATTGAGTTTTGCATTAAATCTTAATTTTTATTTTGGGGTTTTCTACGAATGAATACTGGCGTTCCTATTTTATTTTTTCCAATGACTTTTTGACCCATTTTGTGGAACTAGTATTTAACCAAACAATAGCCTATGTTCTCAGAGGCTTTTTTATACTCAGGGGTCGATATGTTATTTAAATCTGAGGTTAACTCCCTATTTGGTTAGAAATATCTTCTATTCGATCCAGTCCTACATGCGTCTGTCTAATGTCCGTCCTTATTCAAAGCACTCGCTGTGTATGCACATGTTCTTCCATCTGTACGTAGCACGTTTGTGTGATGTCCTTGTTTTGCGATTCTGTTTCCATTGCCACCAACGTAAATACTTACATACGTACGAACGACAACAACATGGGAAAGGAAGGAAGAACAAAAGTTTATAGGTCTTAAACAAATCTCAATTTTAAACTTGTACGCTTGAATTGTTTGGAACTACAAGCAACGCATACCCACACACACACACACACACACCCAAACGCCCATACCGATACAGCAGATATGTATGTAGGGATGTGCTTGACACTACGTGTCCTTGTGTGGCTGGGTGTTGTACTCCTTTTTGAAATGGCCTTACATTAATCTTTAGCTGTTCCCATCCCGCTCCGGCCCGGAGAAATGTTTCACATTTACAATGTTTAGAAAATTTCCATGGAATATTTAAAGAGGATTTCGTTTGTCCTTTCCTTGCTCGCACCGCTCACTACAACCCGATATTTGTTTGTTACAATTGAATAAGTTTTTATTGATGAGAGGAATATGACTGTAGTAGTAATAGTAGTAGTTGGAGGGAAGGATGGAAGGAAGGTGGGTAGTTAGTTGCCGCATGCACAGCACATGCAACGAATTCGATATGTTCGCAGAAGCCCTTTTCGATAAATTGCAAACGTATGTGACCCAATCTTACATTTGCTCCCAAAACCGGACGAATGTTCGCCATTTGTTTTTTAAGTGAATAATTTGCATACACTGACAGAAAGCGAGAGACGGAGAGAGAGAGGTATGTGACATTTGTTTCGAAATTAAAGTTTTTTTGGGTGAATTGAATTGTTGTTGCATTGCATACTGGAATAACAGTCTAATATACATATATCTCCTATTTCTTATTGTGTGAAAAATTCTTAATTTGATATCCTGTCAAAGGCAATGCGCCTCCTGTTATTTCATTATTTTTTTGTCTGTTGCCAGTTAAACGTTTCAAATATTATAAATAATATTCGCGTGATGAAATGCTTTTTTTTTGTAAATAATTTCGTTCATTCACGTTGCCTTCATTGTATGCTTGTAGTTACTAGGCCGTCTCATGAATAATATGCCGTGCATGTGACGCCTATTTTTTTCTGTGATTCTCGGAAAAGTGTGAAAACAGTTCACGTTTGAGTGACTCGCTTTATTTGTCGCCGCGTTCTTCCATTCATGGCAAAATATTAATAAAACGGATAATAAAACATGTATGGCCAGCATTATTTATATCTGTATGTGTGTGTGTATGCTTTCCGGCTTTTTTGTCTCTGTCTCTATAAATCTGTGGATGGTTTGTAGAAACTTGGGAGATGCCATCTTAACCCATGGAGCAAGGTAACATATGGTGCGGTGATTCATGAGTGGCATTCATGAGTCAAGGAATAATTTGATGATTCATATGGGGTTTGGAAGCTGTCGTTATACCAACGTAGCGTAGTGGCGTACGTATAATAGATGTCATCAAAGCTTATTCAACCAAGAGCTTTTAGACCAATATACAAATAAAGAATTACGCATTGTCAGTCAAAGTTTTTTTTTGGGAAATTCATACTTTTACGGGGCGAAATGAACAAGATGAAATTTGGAGTGCTTTTATTAAACCAACACTCAGACAATACATGGTATTAGAGAAAGGAAGAAGCGTATAGGGAAGGAACAGAGATTGATATGCCTCTAATTGCGTAGCCACTTAAAATAATGGCATTTTTCGAAAAACCTATTTTCAGATGTAAAATAGGAAAACAAGGCATGACAAGAAAAAATGCGTTAAGTTCGACCGGGCTGAGCCTTATATCCCTCCACCATGGAGTACATTCCACAGTATTACCGGTAGAGTAGAGGCTTTCAACTTTACATAGAAGTGCACTACCATATTAAGAAAATTGTGATGTTTCATTGTTATAATATTAATAGTCCTCTACTATATATAAATACATATAAAACTTCAAGTAGAATCAAAAAGAGAACATTATATATTAAATATTATTAGGGAAAAACAATTTCCCTCAAGCCCGATTTCCCCATTGACAATTTCTTTATTCCAGCTACAGCCTGAATGTCTGTAATATTTTGAAAGGCAAAGTTCTAATATAGAAGATTCAATATGCTACAAAGTGGAATATGCACACGTAATTTCATGATTTTAGCTATATCAGTTTCATTTGTGCCAGATTCAATCCTTTTTCCATTTTTACCTTAAAAGTATGAAGTTAGAAAAATTCGTACCTCGTTTTTTCACGTCTAAGTACACAGACGAGTGAAAATACTGAATATCATGATTCTAGCTACAGCCGTTTGAAACTTGACAACTTTAATTCCATTTAGATCCTTTTTATTTTTCTTTCTTTATTCTATTTATTATTCTACCTGCAGCCATTCGTACTATTTTTATCCCCTTTCGCGTCATTTTCCCCTTAAAAGGTCCTTACATTTAAACCGGGTGATATGCGATACAGTAATAAGAGGAGAATATACTAAAAATTTCATACTTCTATCAGTTTTTTGTAAGAAAATTTGAACACAAGCTTTGAATTGGACCTCTATAAATCTAAACCGATCTGACCTCCTTTTTAAAATCGACTTACAACTGACCCATTTTTAAAATTGGGTTTCTAGTTGAAATAGAAGCCCTTCTCCCAAATTTTATGGAAATCTGTTCAAATATGTGGTTTATAGAGCGGAAAAAATCAAATCGGGCTAGTCATTTATATGGGAGCTATATAAATCTGAACCGATGCGACCCACTTTCGCCATAGATATTTATAAGGGGTGACTTTTTAGCTACTATCTTTTTGGCAACACTGGTTTAAACTGCTGACGCACGTTTCGTGTTTTATTTCACTGTCAAACATCTTCAGTTTGGTCTATAATTTAACCACGAATCGTCTTTTTGAGTTTGGTCTATAATTTAACCACGAATCGTCTTTTTGAGTTTGAATTTTATTATCAAAATGCGTGCTCTGTTAAGAATGTTCATCGCGCGCTTCTTCAATTTTATTCTATTCGGGCTATTGTGACTAAATTTCGCACCAAATTTACATTGTTGGGCATTAAACCACCAACACGCTTACGTAGAGTGCGAACTGAAGAAAATATCGCAGCTGTATCGGCCAGTGTTAATGATGGCCATCAATTATCGATTTGTCGCCGTTCGCAGCAATTGGGCCTCTGTTACTGAAAAACGTGAAAATGCCAAAATTGGATTAAGCGGATGGACCATTTGAGGCGCAGTCAAGTTCAACATTTGCATGAAATAATCTTCATACATTAAATTATATGGACCGTACTATAGATTCAAATTCATGAATTTTTATGAATTTTATGTGTTTTTTTTTGAAAACTTTCCTATAGCTTTTAAAAAATCACCATTTATTTGAAATTAGCTGATGTGCCGAATCCGCAGAAAAACTGTTCAAATATACTATTTTTGGAGCGGAAATAATCAATTCGGTGGCGAATTTTATATTAGAGCTATATATATATGGCCTATCTCGTTTGCTTTTGGGTGTTACAAACTAATGCACAAAGTCATTATACCCTGTGATGTAGGGTATAACAACAACGATAAACATTCGTAACGTTTATACTTCTCATAATACATATCATATAATACATATTTTTGATCATTTACTTTTTCAGATATATGCTGGTGTCGTAGCAGAATTTCTGTTAAATTGTCACGGTCGTTAAAATTTATATTTCCTATATTCATAGAGAGATGTCGGTAACGTATACTTTAGAACAAATTGAATAAAGCCATATACGTATACATTCCTGTATACGTGGCACGTATTCCTATGAAAAACAATAAGCTGTTGTGCTTATTTCTTGTGCAAAAGTAGGTAGAGTTTTATCAATCTTAGGAAGGATTATGATATGCCTCACATGAAAAGCTATAATTGCAAAAATATTTATTAAATTCATCCATATTATAAATTTTGGGAATTTATTCCCACTCCCAAAAAATAATTGTATGGGATAATAATAATAAATTATGGGGAAATTATTGGCTAATATTAACGAATATTGAACTACTTGCCAAAAAATAAAAGAAAATGTATTAAAACCAATACAAATTATTCCTTCCATTTTCCCAAAATTGTCAAATAATTAGGGTGATCGAGCCGGCAAATCAGCCGAAAGCCGCCGCCGATAATTATGGTTCGGCTTGTAACTCTGATAGTTCATGTAAAAAATTGTCTCTCAGAAACCTGATTATGATGCAGTAGTTGGATGATATTGTTACCTCGGTTAGATATTTTCCAGATCTAACCGAGGTAACAATATCAATATTAATCGTTCATAAAGATACATTGGCTCACATCTGTATATTATTCTGTGAAATAGTATAAGGATTTTACAAGTTACGTAATTATCGAATTCGAATTATCGAATCGTTTAAGTCCGAAGATATATCGATAGATGTTATTAAAAGTGGTATTAAGTTTTTTGTTATCCTTGGAGTGGGTATGATACAAGTTTAACTAAAAGCATTCTTATTATTACATAATTACATAGTTGTGATCTGACCAGGTGAGGAATGGCTTTGGACTTTTTGGGATTAAGGCATAAACCATTTCCGTTGGCCCACCGCAGAATGTTAGAAAGATCATATGATTACTCTGATTGTTTGAATCATACCCAATTGAGTGGAAGTATACAGTTGGACATCGTCTGCGTACATCTGGATATTGGTATACTGCAACTGGCTTGGTAAATCATTTGACAACAGAGGTCCAAGAAGGAACACCCCTTTTTAACCACAGAAAGTTCGAAGAACGAAAATTTAAACATATTAGAAAGTTTGTAACAGAGAGTTGGGTGTTGGATGCACTGAGGCAAAAGCTTTAGAATGATCTAACAATACTAATAATGAAACATCATTTTCAGTTTGTGTGGTATTGATTCTACCTCTACATCAATGAGCGCTGTAATACAACTGTGCTTGTGCCTAAATCCAGATTCTGTCTGTCTGTAAGTAGTTCGTACTGTTGGACATGTTCATTAATTTTCCTATGGATTAGTTTTTCCAATACCTTGGTTAGAAAGGGAAGTAAAGAGTGATTTTTTTGAGGTTAGGATTTTCATGCATTAGTATTTGACAGATCACGTGGGATTTCAGACATGGTGTCAAAGAGAAAGATGCTCAGTATGCTTTGACATTTCATCATGAATCGTCTTACAAACGAACAACGCTTGCAAATTATTGAATTTTATTATCAAAATGCGTGCTCTGTTAAGAAAGTTCATTGCGCGCTTCCATTTTATGGTCATTTTAATCGACCCACTGAAGCGGCTATTCGGGCTATTGTGACTAAATTTCGCACCAAATTTACATTGTTGGACATTAAACCACCAACACGCTTACGTAGAGTGCGAACTGAAGAAAATATCGCAGCTGTATCGGCCAGTGTTAATGATGACCACCAATTTTCGATTCGTCGCCGTTCGCACCAATTGGGTCTCTGTTACTCAAAAACGTGGAAATGCCAAAATTGGACTAAGCGGATGGACCACCTAAGACGCAGCCGCGGTCAACATTTAAATGAAATTATCTTCAAAAAGTAAATGTCATGGACCAATCTAACGTTTCAAATAAAGAACCGATGAGATTTTGCAAATTTTATGCGTTTTTTTTAAAAAAAAAGTTATCAAGCTCTTAAAAAATCACCCTTTATAACAATGGGTCTAGTTCTTCTTGCTGATTTACAAACTAAGTGAAGAGAAGGAGTTTTGCATCGTTTCCGACGTTTAAAGGCTTGCTATCTTTTCTGTATTAATAATTGGGTTTCTTTTGTAAACCAAGGCCTAGAATATTAACGTAAATTAGAAATTTAATAAAAAATTTTATAAATATCCATAAGATTTTTTAATATATTTTTAGAAAATGTTATACACAGTGTTGCGAAGTGTAATCAAGCGTGATTAAGAAATTATGAATACTGTTTTTTAAAAAGGCAGTTTTCTCTTTAAGTCGGGATAACAAGCTGCGATAGTAATAACGTTAATAAAGAGTCATTATTTGTAATCAAAATAAAATTTATTTTTCACATTGTCGCCAACTACGATATAGATGCTTGTATTATAACAAATTTCAAAGAATATAGTTTTATTTCAGCTTTGTTAGGTAGAGTAGTAACTCTGATAATCAATTCTTTTCCTGTCGTATTTTCGCGGATTTCGAAGATTTCAAGATGATTATTTATCGCGAGGCCGTATTTCAGATTCGTAAAATGGAATGTCTACTCTAGTTTTCCCCTCTCGGATTTTACAGTGTCTGAGAAGTACAATATGAAATGAATGTATTTTTAGTTCTAGCGAGTTTGTTATCTACCCCTTCGTAAGCGAGAAGCCCGTGGAACATTCATAACGTTTCCTGCCAAGTTGTTCACAAGGCGTTCAAGCTTCTCTTGATGACTCAGTTTGATGTTTTGAATTTCATTTTTGACGAGAAGTATATTCCGGTCTCTGTGAATATTTTCGTTTCTCATATACCAAGGTGCGCCAGTAATCATCCTTAAAGTCTTTGACGGAACCCTTTGGATTTTTTCGATATTGCTCGAGCATGCATTGCCCCATAATTGAGCGCCGTAGTGGCAAATTGGTTTTATCACGCTGTTGTAGAGCAGTACCTTGTATTCTAGAGTTAGCTTCGAGTTTGGGTTAAGCAGCCACTGAAGTTGTCGGATTTTTAGGTTAATTTGAGTTCTTTTGGCTTCAATGTGTCTTCGCCAAGTTAATCGGCGGTCCAGGTGGATACCCAAGTATGTAACATAGTCAGATTGTGGAAGAGAAATATTAATAATTTAGACTGTGAGTGTTCGCATGTAGATATTTTTGAATTTTGTAGTTCAGTCCTTCGTGCCAAACTTTGTCAAAAGCCTGGGCAACGTCGGAAGCACGGAAGTAAGCTTATTGGCCTATAGGATGAGGGGACTGTTTTGTCCTTTCCATGTTTCAGAAGCATCTTTATTATACATTAATGAGATTTTCCAATGTTTTGGAAAATAGCATATTCTAAAAATGGAATTGAACAAATTTGGAAAGAACCGTATTACCATAAATGTTAGTTACAAAATCATTTTCGGCGTTATAAGATCGTATCCGGGAGCTTTTCCCTTTAATGGTAGCCTTTATAGTAGGGATTTATAAATCGAATTATTCGACGTTTTAGAGGAAAAAGTCCGAAAGTCGAAATCGACTTTACCATTGCCAAAAGTCGACATTTTTCGACTATGCATCTATGAATTTAAGTTATTGAATACCGATTTTACCTTTTTCGCTCTAGAAAACACATCCTTTATCCGATTATCTTCAAATTTGGCACAACAACTAGAAACATCTATGCGAAAAGTGGGTAAGATCGGTTCAGATTTATATATCCAATATTAATGTCCCTCGATTTGGTTTTGATTTGGTCTATTCGTCTTTTCATTACTAATAAAAGTCGAATTTTCAAAAGTCGACAAATCGATTTTTCAAAAGTCAAAAAATCGACTTTTTGCTCCAACTATACATCCCTACTTTATAGTACGCGAGAGTTCGTACGGATTTGTAGTTAATGATATTTGAGCTAACGTAATAGCCTCGTTTGGACGAAAAACTTGATCCAAGTGATCGGGGTAAACTTGTGCCTTATCTTCTTCTGAAGTTATCCATTCTCCATTTGTATTGGGAATGGGGAAGTTAGTCTCTACTGACATAATTGTATTACGAAGTGATTTCCATAGCGAAAAATTCGTTGAATTTGTTGGAGTAAGGCCTTCGATAAAACTAGTTTGCCGGAGACTATCCTATTTTTTAAGTGCAGCCTGTAGTTTTTTAGTTGCCTCAGTAAGTCTAACCCTAGCGATCGGCGATCGCGTAACTTGCCATTCACGGCGACGTCTTCTTTTTTCATTGACAAGGAACTCTATTTCCCTATTTGTGTATGATCCATCAATCATGAATAAAGTTGCATTCTATAAAATATAGATTCAAAATCATCTTGAGCCAGGAGAATATCCAAGTTCAAATATTGAAATATTGATTACAGACCAAAATAAAACAAACCAAAAAATTAAAATATTATGATGACATTTGTAGACCTCGATAGCCATAAATTCCAAGCCCAAATTTTTTCGTTTTTTATAAAATCCGCTAAACTTCCACGTTTTTAGTTGGATTTGTGTTTTTAGGGTCTCTTTGGAAAGGTTTGCAATTTTAAGAACTTCTTAACCCATTGAGGGACACACATTTTTTTAAACGGTTCGTCCTTAATGGGTTAAATGTGAAATAACAACGGACATATGGAATCATTTGCATCGTATACACTTTCTAGTCTTATGCAAAGCAAAAATCTGATATTTTGGTATTTCTTTGGTCCACTTATATTGACTTTTAAGAAAGTATTTTTCCGATTCCTAAATTGTGGTCTAATATTTAAATTTCAAGCTTAGATTTAACTTATTTTGTTGAATAACATATTTAACAAAAATCGGAAAAATCCCATCTCCCACAGGGGTTAAACAATTTCAAGTACATGCTCTCGCATTCATTCTCATTTAACACAACAAAATAGTGTGGATGCAGCAGATTTTTTTGCTGCCACAGCACCTCACGCAGAGAGGCATGCGACAATTTACTGTGATGCACAAACACAAAAACTTTTCAGTTTTTTTACATGTTCGCGTTGCAAGAAAAAAATGAAGCTTCGAATGGCTGGAAATATTATGGATATTATGGTTATTATGACCATTACAACTTTTGACCAGCGAGGAGAAGCGCATTAAATATTTGACTGGTATCCATCAGCGCAGTTCGTAAACTTTTAATTTCACATAAATTCGGTAATTTATTCGATAAAATATTCATGAATGTTTTTTGTCCACATTGATGATGGCGATGGCGTTGACGATGACTGTCTGGCCATAACCGACCTTAGGCCATAAAATATGAATTAATTTCTCGAATTTAATTAAACCCGCCATCAGCAGCAACATCAAACGTAGTTGGCTCGTTAGTTAAATCCGTTGAATACTACTTTGAATTTGTAAAAGTTACTTTAAACAGCAATTACAATACGCGTAATATCTACTGGCATTACATTCAATTACCGTACTGCCCTCCACCCACTTGGACGGGTGGGACATTTGGTTGTTTGTTCGTCAAATGATGGCGACAATGGTAACAACAACAACGACAACGACGATAAAGTCATCCAATGGATTCACACAATATGCCCGCGGTCATACTGGAGAAAATGTAACCATCGAGTATTGAGTTCATGGTATCCATTGAGTCCATTGAAACCATTGGATACCCACCCGAATGTATCGAGTGCCAGCACAAAGAATATGTGTCTTTTGTGCTATGGCCATTACCGTTTGTTTTGTATTGCGTCTGTCTGTCTGTCGGTTTGTTCGTCTGTCTGAATTACAGGCATAGCCGGGTATACACTCAGCATACGCTCCAAACGGAAGTTGATATTGTCCGGAAATAGAGCCATAAGTGGCGGTGGTTAAATATTGAACGAATTTTTATTGTTATTTTTGTGCAACTGCATTTGGAAATAGAAAATCTTAAAGCAGCAAATATTCGATATTAAACTACTGCCACAGAAATTGGCATGTGAAGGCCAGGCAGTTAGGGTTGCTTTGAAGGCGCCGTAAACTCTGTCGTCTGCCGTCTTCCGGTTGAACTTCATACAAATCTATGCGGCACCGTCAATCTATATTTGTTCGAGTAGACTTTTTTTTGGAAATATAGAGAGAAACCCTATTTTCAGTGTAGTCCATTATATTTAAATATCGGCTAAACTACAAAGATTTTTACAATTAATTACTTAATTGCCACTAATTGTGTTAATGTGTTTGACCCGGATAGGAAAATCGGAAGTCAGTTATGTGGAAATATGCCAGTAATGTCGCAGAATAGATTAAATGCAATTCACACACAATTTTCGGTGTTCTACTGACGATTTGTTAAAATATTTCCAGTACATTTATGTAGTGTAACTGAACGAATCGAACGATATTCGTTTTTTCGGGTTTTCCCACACTGAAAGAATTTTCCTTCATAATATTTATGAAGCGATTTCATAAAAGTTTTTTCATAAATTTTGTGAATTGTTCTTAATATGTATGAAAATTTCACAAATAATAAAACAAAATTGTTAAATTAGTGAAACTTAGGTTCATAAAATCAAAGAAAGATAGTATCATAGTATTAAATATGAAATATGTCATAACCAATAAAATATTTGTGTTATGAAATGTCTTCATAAATATAAACATTTCATAACGTACAAGCACATTTTTAGTGTGCCGACTTTATTCGTTGAATGCTAGCAACACTTAGTCATTATACCCTGTGGTGTAGGGTATAAAAAGGTCGTTACATTTGCACCGGGTCATAAACGATACAGCTATACGAAGAGAATATACTACAAATTTAATACTTCTATCTGTATTTGTAAGAAAATTTTAACTCAAACTTTGAATGGGAGCTATATATAGATCTGAACCGATCTGACCCTTATTCAGCATAGGTTTTCGAGTTTAAATATAAGACGCTTCCCAAATTTGATGGAAATCTGTTTAATACGTGGTTTCTAGAGCGGCAAGAATCAAATGGGGGAGTCATTTATATGAGAGCTATATATAGGGTCCGCCATCTAACGTTTTTTTTTTTTTCAACTATTCAACCGTTGGACTATTATTTGTGGGGAGCCGAGGCAACCATTTGAATGAAATTATTTTCCATTATTAACCGGAAGCATTGAACTTTCAAATAAAAAAAGAAATTTGAGAAAATATCCAGTAGTTTTTTTATAGCATTTAAAAAAACGTTATTTGGCGGACCCTATTTAAAACTCAACCAATGTGACCCACTTTCGCCATATATGTTTCTATTTGAAATATTAGCTGATGTGTCGAATTAGAAGAAAATATGTTCAAATGTGTTATATCTAGAAATAAATAGGAAATAATCAATTCGGTGGAGTAATTTGTATTGGAGCTATATATATATATATATATCTGAACCGATCTGGCCCATATTCACCAGAGATGTTTCTAGTTGAAATATAAGCTGTTTTGCCAAATTTGAAGAAAATCTGTCAAAGTTTGTGGTTTCTAGAGCGCAAAGAGTCAAATCGGAGGACACATTTGTATGGGCGCTATATATAAATCTGAACCGATCTGGTCTATTTTTACCAGATCTGTTTCTAGTTCAAATATATGGCGTTGTGCCAAATTGGAAGAAAATCTGTTGATATATGTGGTTTCTAGAGCGGAAAAAGTGAAATCGGGAGCAAAATTGGCATGTGAGTTATATCTAAATCTGAACCGATTTTCCTCAAATTAAATAGCGTTCGTCCTTATTCCATAAAACTTCGTTGTGCAAAGTTTCACTTAGTTCTAACAACAATTGCGACCTGGACTTTGATTACAAGAATAGATGGACAGACGGACGAACGGACATCGCCAAATCGACTCAAAAAGTGATTCTAAGTCGATCGGTATAATAAACGATGGGTCTATCTCCTTTCCTTTTGGGTGTTACAAACAAATGCAGGTCGCAATTATAGTCCGATCTTAACAACAATTGGCACAAATAAGTTTTGTGGATCAAGGACGGACGCTATTTAATTTGCGGCAAATAAGTTCAGATTTAGATATAGCCACCATACAAATGTCGCTCCCGATTAGACTTTTTACCGAATTGAATTGTAATAGGATAGAAAGTGGAGAGTATCATATAGTCGGCCCGCCCGACTTTAACCTTTCCTTACTTGTTTAATTGTTTTGTTAACTAGCACGAAAACCCCATATATAAATTGTTTTATTTTTGTTTCCGCACTTCTATTTAAAGTCGGCAGCCTCTAATCTGCCGGTAATACTGTGAATTCCACAGTGGTGGAGGGTATATAAAATTCGACTGCTTTTTTACGCCTTTTTACTTGTTTATGTTTTTTTCGTGCCAGCAAAAAAATATTTTTCGTAAAATTTTTGTAGAATTTGTAGAATAATTACCTTTAATTTGAACTATGAGCGGACGTGATCGAGCCTATATTCCAAAATGAGAGTACAGAGTGTTATTATACTACAATTGCAATTGCAAAGGCAATTCCGGGGCAACAACTCCGTCTCGCATATGTTTTGTTATTATGAGAATTTGACGTGGCAGGTATATCTAAAAACTAACTTCCATTCTGGATCTAGTTCGGACTTGACTTAGGTTGGACTGGGATTTATTATTCCAAGTCAAATCGAATCGATCTGTCACCACCCTCAAGAATCTAAAAGCGAAATGATATTCAAATTTGTCCTTTATCATTAGTTTGGTTAAACAGACTTAGATCTTAAATATTAGGCCAACTCAAGTTTGGAAATGGGATATATTGACTCGTCCCTTCTAGTACCTCACTCACAAATGACAAATATTTTTATAACATCTACACACAGAGGAAACATACATTACGCAGAAAGGAAATTTAGGACAAATAAGCATTTAAAAGTAACAGAATACGTAGTTGTTGCATCTGTGACGAAAGAAAGTCACATCTATCTAGATTTACATACAACTCCAGAAATCACATATTTAAACTAATTCCGTTAAAACAGTATCCCGTCATATTTAAATAAGGACATCGGTCCATAGTTTTATATATCTCATTATGCCCTACACCACTTCGTGGACTAGGGAATTATAAGTTAGATTCGCGCCAAATGTTTGTAACACCAAGAAATAATCGAGCTAGACCCACCTTTAAGTGTACCGATCAGCTTAGAATCACCAGCTGAGTCGATTTAACGATGTCTGTCTGTCCGTCTGCTGTCCATCTAAGCTTGTTCGCACTCTACAGGTCGCAATTGTGGTCCGATTGTCATGAAAATTGGCATTGGTATATTGAAATCTGGAACGAAATAGGTGAAATATAATATGTATAGTTTGGCCAAAATCGGTTAAACATTTGGGAGCAACATTTGTATTTGCGCTATATCTAAATCTGAACCGATCATAGCCAGTTTCACCATAGGTTTTATACTTGGATTATAAGCAGTTGTGCCAAATTTAAAGAAAATCGAGTACAATATGTGGTTTCTAAAGCGGCTAAAGTCAAATCGGGAGCTACATTTGTTTTGGGGGTTATATCTAAATCTGAACCGATCTTACCCAATTTTTGCATACGTGTTTCTAGTTGGATTATAAGATGTTGTGCCAAATTTAAAAAAAATCGGATACAATATGTGGTTTCTAGAGCGGAAAATGTCAAATCGGGAGCGACATTTGTATGGAGGCTATATCTAAATCTGAACCGATCTTACCCAATTTTTGCACAGGTGTTTCTATTTGGATTATAATATGTTGTGCCAAATTTAAAGAAAATCGGGTACAATATGTAGTTTCTACAGCGGAAAACGTCAAATCGGGAGCGACATTTGTATGGGGGTTATATCTAAATCTGAACCGATCTTACATAATTTTTGCATAGGTGTTTCTAGTTGGATTGTAAGATGTTGTGTCAAATTTAAACAAAATCGGGTACAATATGTCGTTTCTAGAGCGGAAAATGTCAAATCGGGAGTGACATTTGTATGGAGGCTATATCTAAATCTGAACCGATCTTATCCAATTTTTGCATAGGTGTCTCTAGTTAGATTATAAGATGTTGTGCAAAATTTAAAGAAAATTGGGTACAATATGTGGTTTCTAGAGCGGAAAATGTCAAATCGGGAGCGACATTTGTATGGGGGCTATATCTAAATCTGATCCGATTTGCCTCAAATTAAATAGCGTTCGTCCTTGATCCACAAAACTTACTTGTGCCAATTTTTGTTAAGATCGGACTATAATTGCGACCTGTAGTTTGATTACAACAATAGATGGACAGACAGACGGACAGACGGACATTGCTAAATCGACTCAGAAAGTGATTCTAAGTCGATCGGTATACTTAACAATGGGTCTATCCCGCTTCCTTTTGGGTGTTACAAACAAATGCACAAAGCCATAATACTCTCGTGGAGTGTATAAATATCAGAGTGAATGTGTTTCGAAAATCAAATCTAATATATGCCATTTGATATTTGACAATATTATATCCTCCACCTCCAGGATGGGGGTATACTAACTTTGTCATTCCGTTTGTAACACCTTGAAATATCGATTTGAGACCCTATAAAGTATATATATTCTTGATCGTCATAAAATTCTAAGACTATATAGCCGTGTCCGTCCGTCTGTTGAAAGCACGCTAGCATCTAAACGAAATGAGCTAGGATATCCAAATTTTCCATTAATGTGTCTTATAGTCGTAGATCGGTTGAAATCGGCTCAAAGGGAAAATTTTTTCCCTCATAAGGACTAAAAATACCCATAATAATCCCTAATAATTTAGCGTATTTAAGCATGTTTTTTCAATATGTCTGTTTATATTTTCTTGATATTTGTTATGCGCATTCCACCTTATAGCAAAAACATGCACCATAAAGTGATTCTTATTTATAGGGCGTGAAATGGGGCAAAAAAGGGACAACAATTTTTCATATTAAACGACAACAACTAGAAACACGAAATTCGGTGTGTACATTCCTCTAATTGAGTAGATACATAATATAAAAGTATTTTTTCCAAACTCGTACTTTTAAGGGGTAAAATGGGAATAGAGGGATAAAAATGGTACCAACCAAACGGCTGTACCTAGAATAATGAAATTCGGTGTATACATTCCTCTGATTGCATAGACAAGTAAAATACACGGACTTTTCAAAATTTTTGGGGTCAAAATAGAAAATGGGGATAAAAATAGTACCGACCAAATGACCGCAGCTAGAGTCATGAAATTCGGAGTATACATTCCTCTGACTGTGTAGACACGGAAAATAAACTGATTTTTCGAAATTCGTACATTTTGGGGTCAAAATAGAAAAATTGGATAAAAATAGTACTAACCAAATGACCGCAGCTAGAGTCATGAAATTCGAAATATACATTCCTCTGACTGTTCAGACACGGAAAATAAACTGATTTTTCGAAATTCGTACTTTTTTGGGTTAAAATAGAAAAAGGGGATAAAAATAGTACCAACCAAATGACCGCAGCTAGAGTCATGAAATACATACACATATACATTCCCTTGACTACGTAGACATGAAAAATAAAAGTTTTTTTTTTCCAAATTCGTACTTTCAAGGTATGCAATGGGTACGGAGGTATAAAAATGGTACCAACCAAACGGCTTTACCTAGAATAATGAAATGCGGTGTATACATTCCTCTGATTGCATAGACAAGTAAAACACATGGATTTTTCAAAATTCGTACTTTTTGAAATGAAAAAAGGGGATACAAATAGTACCAATCAAATGACCGCAGCTAGAGTCATGGAATTCGGAGTATACATTCCTCTGACTGTGTAGACACGAAAAATAAACTGATTTTTCGAAATTCGTACTTTTTGGGGTTAAAATGAAAAAGGGATACAAATAGTACCAACCAAATGAAATTTAAATAGAATATAAATACAACCAACTGTAGCACCTAACCAACACAATTTTCCAATATTTATGGTATTTAAGCCTTTTGAAAATATAAATATAAGAATATTTTTTTTGATTTGAAATAAATAATGGTTTGAAAAAATTAAAATATTATATTTATTTATAAAATTATTTTTTCAATGTTTGTATTTGTTTTGGTTTGGCTATATTAAAAAATATATATTTTCCTGTAATATTGACGCACTTCTCCGAAAATCGACAGCCTCTGTGGAATGCAATCCATGGTAGAGGGTATATAATGTCCGGCCCGGCCGGATTAAACGCCGTTTTTACTTGTTTTTATAATTACCGTGTACTCTTGAAACATGGGCGAAACTGTCTTCCCTTCCGGTACCTCCCACACCAATGCCCAATATCCTAGGCTAACATAAATCCAATGTAACTTAATAAAATAAATTGCGTAATAATATGGAAGTTGGAACATTTGCCACGCCCATCAGATTCTCGAAATTAAGACCATGAGGTATATACAGGCCCGTACGCAGTATTTTCCCCTGGGGGGGTTTTCATCTACACTCAAAAAAAAATTTCCCTATAATGAGTTAAAATTAACTAAAATTTAGGAAACCAAGTACATTTTTACTAAATATGTAGAATTTTGCTGAAATTTTTCTAAATCTAAGTAAATTTTTTCCTAAAAACAAGTAATTTTTTATTAAATTTAAGCAAAATTTTCCTAAAACTAAGTAAATTTTAGTAAAATTTTGCTGAAAAAAAATTCCTAAAACTAAGTAAATCTTTACTCAAATCAAGTAATTTTTTACTCAAACTGAGGACAATTTTGCTGATTTTTTCATCAAAACGAGTAGATTTTTACTTAAACTGAGGAAAATTTTATTTTATACAAGAAAAAAGGTGAAATTGAAATAAGTTCAATTTAACTAAAAAATCAAACAAATAGTTTTGCTTCAGAGTATGCAAAACTGATACAAAAAATGACAAAATGAAATATTTCTCAAAAGAGTTGAGCTATTACTCCATGATTGTTACGAAAGCAAGATAGGCGCCTTCGCAGTGGTTGTTTAGAATAATTAATAAAGTATTTAAGAAATAAGTCTCTGCAAACGCTTCTTAGATTTATATTGAAGATTTTTTTAACAATTTCAAACCTTTTTATAAGTTCATTAATACTCAAATGTATGAAGAACTCGGCATAAATTTCAGTAAACATTTTAACTTCATTTTAGGAAAAAACACATTTTTAAGTTAAAGTAAATTTTAATTTTTTCCATACAAAAAATTTCAGATTTTTTCCATCTATCAGTACATTCAAATTAATATGTCAGTAAAAGAAAGCAGAAAGTCTACTGAAAGAGCAGATTTTCTGCTGTTAAAAAGAGACAGCAGAGTTGTATCTGCTGAGATGGTAAACAGCCGTTTGCTGTTTTTAGCAATATATATGATACGCATTTTGTCCCAAGCTAATATAAAAGAAAATTCGAGCTAAACTCGCTTATGAACGCTTATCTATTTTATATTTTAATTAACAACAGCCAATTTTAGCAGACTGCAAACTCTTTAGCAGTGTGAATGGTGATATAAGATTGCAGAAAACTGCTGTTATGCAGTTTATTATTATTATTATTCGCGTTTCCATGGTTCATAGCGACTTTTGTATGTTTAAAATTGAGCACTATGAATGTTGAAATAAGAATAAGATTTATTGTAAACTCCATAACTTGTTGCATGAAATCTTGACAATGTTGTATAGAAAACGCATTTTCTGTGATGTACACAGCGAATTTAAAGATGCCAGCTTCATCCGTCAGATTGGTAGCCAGTCGCGAAAAATCGCTGCAATTGATGAAAAATCCAAAATTCGCCGTTGCAATTTCTTCTATTTTAACATTCTTCATTCATAATTCTGTAAATTTTCATACACAAATATTCCCCATGAAGTCAGCAATCACATGCCAAAGAAATATTTTGGTATTCTCAATATAATAAAAAGTTACGCCGGTTTTTTCTAAATATACTTTTCACAATTTTTGACTTTACAGCCACCATTTTTCCTATTTTAGTCTGATAACTGGGGAATCCAAATGCTATTAACGTGAAATGATGGAATTTGATAGTACGATATGCCCTAAATCTAGAAAAATGTTTTAAACAAAATCGTTGTAGCGAATTATATCCTTCGGTTTTATGCTCTCCATTGTTGATATATTTTGATTCTATTATTTTTATGTTCATTGACACTTATGCAGTAACAAACTAACGTGCGAGAGGATAGCCAAATCAGAAAATTAAAAAAATGGCTTTAGATAAAATCTTTTCCAAATTTTCCAGATGACATCCAAATCTGAGAATAGTTTGGCATCAAAAACTCATTTTCGAGAAAATGGTTCATATCCACTTTTGAATATAAGCCCTCGATATATATTTTGAAGAAATATTACACAAAAAACGATCAAATTCCTCGGCGATAAACTTCAGTCCCGCATTTTTCTATGATAAATGCAGAAAATTGGATATGCTTTTTGACAAAGTATGGGTTTAAATAGGATGTCTAAAGAGTTTTGGGGTTTTTAATTTATACAGGACATGAGTAACAGGATGTTTAATCTTTATACGCATATTCCGATTAAATAAAAAATATTTGGAAATGTTTCTTCATTTTTATAATCTTAAACATGTATAAATTCAATTAACAAATACAGTTTTTTGTATTCGATGAAATGCAAGAAGAAACAACTAGAAATTTTAATTCAAAAAAACCAAATAACTGGTATTTTAGAGATTCGTTTTCCTACGTAGATCCAAGTTACTGAATTTGTTGTTTCTCTTTTGACTAATACTTGTTACATATGTACACAAAAATACTAACTCTGAAAAATATTTTTACATAAGTGATAAATATAACAAAAATTTTAGTAAGTTAAAACTCATTTCTTCATTTGTCGAAATGGATTTGTATTATAATTGCAAACTCCCAAAACATTGGAAGTAACAGAAACCGTTGTTGTTGCATCTGTGATGAAAATAGGACACATCACACGGTTCATATTTAGATACAGCTCCATAAAAATGTGCAATCGCAAATGTTACATCGCTCTAGCGCTCTACAAGCATCAAACAAAATATTTGCTTTCATTAAGAATATTTTAGATTTCATTATGATTCTTATCTACACTTTTTTTAAAATTACTAAACGATTATGTTATTAAATTTCCAAACTTTTATTGCAGTATACAATTAAAAGTGCATAAGATAAAGCTCTAGCCGAATGTCAAGAAGTGGTATCGGTTAATAAAAATGAAAAATTTCCGAACAATTGGGTGTCCATTACCGAAATTAGCACTACACAATCTTGAAATTGGCACAATTCGTTTAGTTTGTTTGTATTTTTCATAACCTTTGTCCGAAATTCATGAAAGTGTCCACGATTTTTCTATGTAATTTTCGTGTTTTCATGATTTTACTGCAAAATTACCATTTCAGACGAGTTATTTTAAAAAAATCTTAAATATTCTATTTTTTATTGCTTCAGAAAGTCTAGAAGGTTTTAAAAAGTATATGTTCGAAACCTCTCTGGGGGGGAGGTTTGAACCCCCAAAAACCCCCCCCCTGCGCACGGCCCTGGGTATATATATGTATTTGTAAGTCGGTTTAACCGACTAAACATTTTATAGGTCTTCAATTGGGTTTAAAGGAACTTTCCACAGAAATTATTACTTTCCTGTAGCATATTTTTATCCAAATTCTGATCTTAAGACACCTAACTGAGCACAGGCCCGACCTCAACGTCATCTTTAGCTTCTTTAATGTTTTTATACCCTACACCACTTCGTGGTCTAGGGTATTATAAGTTAGTTTCGCGCCAAATGTTTGTAACACCAAGAAATAATCGAGCTAGACCCACCCGGCTTAGAATCACCAGCTGAGTCGATTTAACAATGTCTGTCTGTCCGTCTGTCCGTCTGTCCGTCTGTCCGTCTGTCCGTCTGTCCGTCTGCTGTCCATCTAAGCTTGTTCGCACTCTACAGGTCGCAATTGTTGTCCGATGGTCATGAAACTTGGCAGAATTTATTTTTTCTGGCCAAGGACCATCGGTATTGAATTTGGAGGAAATCGGTTCAGATTTAGATATAGCCCCCATACAAATGTCGCTCCCGATTTGACATTTTCCGCTCTAGAAACGTCATATTGTACCCGATTTTCTTTAAATTTTGCAGAACATCTTAGATTCCAACTAGAAACACCTATGCAAAAATTGGGTAAGATCGGTTAAGATTTAGATATACCCCGCATACAAATGTCGCTCCTGATTTGACATTTTCCGCTCTAGAAACGTCATATTGCACCCGAGTTTCTTTAAATTTTGCAGAACATCTTATAATCCAACTAGAAACACCTATGCAAAATTTGGGTAAGATCGGTTCAGATTTAGATATACCCCCCATACAAATGTCGCTCCCGATTTGACATTTTCCGCTCTAGAAACGTCATATTGTACCCGATTTTCTTTAAATTTGGCAGAACATCTTATAATCCAACTAGAAACACCTATGCAAAATTTGGGTAAGATCGGTTCAGATTTAGATATACCCCCCATACAAATGTCGCTCCCGATTTGACATTTTCCGCTCTAGAAACGTCATATTGTACCCGATTTTCTTTAAATTTGGCAGAACATCTTATAATCCAACTAGAAACACCTATGCAAAATTTGGGTAAGATCGGTTCAGATTTAGATATACCCCCCATACAAATGTCGCTCCCGATTTGACATTTTCCGCTCCAGAAACGACATATTGTATCCGATTTTCTTTAAATTTGGCAGAACATCTTATAATCCAACTATAAACACGTATGCAAAAATTGGGTAAGATCGGTTCAGATTTAGATATAACCCCCATACAAATGTCGCTCCCGATTTGACATTTTCCGCTCCAGAAACGTCATATTGTACCCGATTTTCTTTAAATTTTGCAGAACATCTTATAATCCAACTAGAAACACCTATGCAAAAATTGGGTAAGATCGGTTCAGATTTAGATATACCCCCCATACAAATGTCGCTCCCGATTTGACGTTTTCCGCTCTAAAATCCACATAGTGTACCCGTTTTTCTTTAAAATTGGTACAACATCTTAGAATCCAACTAAAAAACCTATGGTGAAAGTGAGTAAGATCGGTTCAGAATTAGATATAGCCCTCATACAAATGTTGCTCCCGAATGTTTAACCGATTTTGGCCAAATTTTACATATTATATTTCACCAATAAACAGACATGGTGAAAGCGGGTCACATCGTTCCAGGTTTCAATATACCCCCGTACAAATGTCCTTTCCGATTTAACATGTTTTGTCAAACACATACATTTACAGGATGCAAAAATCCTTCCCGATTTCAATTTTTTACCGAATTGAATTGCAATGAGAATTGTTTGGGTGATGCCCATATGTCCATACTTTGGTATGCCTTTGGTATACTGTATAATTTGTATTTGTCTGTCGGACAATTGGATCAATTACCATATTATTTACCATATTCGTTAAGTTTGACTAAAGATGAATTTATAGCATATAAATTATATGAATATAATTTATATAATTTGTATGAACTACATAAAATTGCTCTCATGAAATACCTGGGTATAATAATCAAAGCGAGGTACATACGCAGGGAGTGGTGTAGGGTATTATATAGTCGGCCCCGCCCGACTTTAGCCTTTCCTTACTTGTTTTATTTCCCAAAGTTATTATACCTACCTCCCAAGTGTTTTAGGACTACACGTCAATATGTGTGTGTTTACAAATAATTAATTAATTAAAGTTGCATAGCACACCGTATACACAATCACACGCACATATATAGCCCATTCGCACTCACTTTAATGACATTATTTCCAGACATACTTTTTTTGTTCAGCGGCCATTAAACGCGCAATTCGTCAACGACTGAGTGAGTGTGTGGCCAATTCAATGGCCAGCCGTTTTCGGCTAAGAACACAATTGCAATCCAACCAACTGCGTACGATGACGATATGCGTTGCTCAAAATCCACCGGGGACAAGCGTACTCACATGCGAATCCATTTTGGGCAACACAAAACATGGCCATAAATGTTGTGCTGTTATTACGCGCGTTCCTGTGCTCATGGGTTTGCATGAATGTGCGTTTAATGCCACATTACGACCGTGTTAACTAACCTGTCTCTGTACACTGTCCACTGTGTGTGCTATACGCGTCAATGACGTCAATGCGAAGTCCATAAACTGCATTGAATACTAAAATGGAATTCTAGAAATGTTCTACGAAATCGTCCAGCGTCAGTGACAATTAAACAAATACTCACTCTATGGCAATGAAACAAAATACGCACAGCAATCATTACAAAACATTGCAGTGTACGTTAGGGTGGGTGGTAAGAAATCTAAGAAGCTGATTAAACTTTTTGTGTTTCTATTTTTTTATTATTATAACACTTCCCCAAGGAAATTGCCGTCTAGGGTACCCATTCTAATGTTGGATTGGTGCTCATGATGATTTATTGACAGCCATAAAGTGAACAAATGGCGGGAACATTACGTCGAACACAGTTGCTGTTGAAGTTCGTTCGTTCGGAGCATTAGTCGCTGCTTGGCTGAAGTGAACTGTGTGAATTTTTAAAATGTCACATTTTCTACTCTTTTGTTGCTCCTGTTGCTGTAATTTCTTTGTTAATTAAACCCACGAAAAGGGTTGTCGGAGTGGCTATGACGGAATTTGTTATGAAATACATACACCATACATATAAGTAAGCTTCGCGCCAAATGTTTGTAACGCCAAGAAATACTTGAGCTAGACCTTGATCTTTAAGTATACGGATCGGCTTAGAATCGCCAGCTGAATCGATTTAACGATGTCTATCTGTCCGTCTGTCCATTCGTCCGTCCGTCTGCTGACCATCTAAGCTTGTTTGCACTCTACGGGTCCGATTATCAGGAAGTTTTTCAGAAGTTTTTTTACCAAGGACGATTGGTATTGAATTTGGGGGAAATCGGTTCAGATGTAGATATAGCCTTCATACAAATATACTATTATTTATTTACTATTAATTTATTTACTATTTACACTATTACTGCTCTATACATATACAATATACATTTTACGTGGGATCATGACCAAATTTTCAAGATCGTGTTATATTTGAACAGCTCACGAGAAAGTGGAACACATGGATCTATGTTTTCTTTATCAAATATTCAAATGTACCTCCGATTTACAATATTACTTCTCTAAAATTCACATTTTACATCGGGTCTTGATCAAATTTTCCACACAATGTTACATTTATACTAGAAACACCTATTTTCAAAGCCAGCTATATAGGTCAATGTTTTGGTATAGCCCCCATACAAATGGGCCCCCAGTTTACACTATTATCGCTCTAGAACCCACATCTTACATTAGATCTTGATAAACTTTTGCAGATCATGTTATATTTCAATAAAGAATACCTACTTTGAAAGTGATCTAAAAAGGCCCACTTTTTAAAGTAGCGCCCTTACAAATGGGCCCCCAATTTAATTATTACCTCTCTAGGACCCAAATTTTACATCGGAAGATTTTCAAATTTTGCAGATTATATTATATTTCAACTAAGAATACATACTACGAAATTCAAATATATGGGTCCATATTATGGTATAACCCCCATACAAATTGGGTCCCCATTCTACTCTAATACAGCTAGAACCCGTATCGTGCATTGGATCTCGATACAATTTTGCATATCATGTCATATTTCAACTAAGAAAACCTACATTGAAAGTGATCTATATGGAAAAACTTTTGAATGTAGCGCCCTTACAAATGACCCCATTTTAATTTTTACCCTCAACGACGCAAATTTTACATCAGATTTTTTTTTCTATGAATTCTACTCTATTACAGCTCCAGAAACTACGTCTTACATCGGATCATGATATATTTCAACTAGGAATACCTACCGTGAATGAGAAATATATATACCCATGTTTTGGAGCAGGCCCCAAGTGTTGTTATAGGCCCCCTTTGAAATGTCGGTCCGATTCATCCCATTACTACTGTATAAATTGTATTTGTCTGCCGGAAATTTAGATCAATTATCATATTATTCCATATTCGTTAAATATGTATAAAGATGAATTTATAGTATACTGTATAATTGATATGAAGTACATAAAATTGCTGCATTAAAATACCTGGGTTTCGTAATAAAAGCGAGGTATTTACGCAGGGAGTGGTGTAGGGTATTATATAGTCGACCCCGCCCGACTTTAGCCTTTCCTTACTTGGTTTAAAATTTAAATGTTTATATTAGTTTAAGGATTTTAATTAATTTTTGTTTACGTTTTTCCGTCACAAACAAAGTAAGGAAAGACTTTCTTAACCCGAATTTAAAATTCCATTACCGGAATTATCATTAGGGTGTCATGAGTATTTAGTGTGTGTATTTTTGGTGGCATATATGAAATAAGCAATAATTCTCGTTCAGTTTGCGGTTCAACGAACTGAAATATTTTCATTTCTGCTCCAAAGAATTGCTGCAAACTAGATGTGGGGAAACTTTTCATTACACTAACATAACCCGCTTCATTAATATAAAGACAATATTCTAATAATATATTATATTTCTATACCCTCCACCTCAAGGATGGGGGTATACTAACTTTGTCATTCCGTTTGTAACATCTTGAAATATCCCCTTATAGCAAAAAAGTGCACCATAGAGTGATTCTTATTTGTAGGGTGTGAAATGGGGCAAAAAGGGATAAAAATGGTACATATTAAACGAAAACAGCTAGAAACTCGAAATTCGTTGTGTACATTCCTCAAATTGAGTAGATACATAATATAAATATATTTTTTCCAAATTTGTACTTTTAAGGGGTAAAATGGGAATAGAGGGATAAAAATGGTACCAACCAAACGGCTGTACCTATAATAATGAAATTCGGTGAAATTCTGATTGCATAGACAAGTAACATTCAAGGATTTTTCAAAATTCGTTATTTTCGGGGTTAAAATGAAAAAAGGGGATACAAATAGTACCAATCAAATGGCCGCAGCTAGAGTCATGAAATTCGGTGTATACATTCCCCTGACTGTGTAGACACGTTAAATAAACTGATTTTTCGAAATTCGCACTTTTTGGGGTCAAAATAGAAAAAGGGGATAAAAATAGTACCAACAAAATGACCGCAACTAGAGTCATGAAATTCGGAGTATGCATTCCTTTGACTACGTAGACATGAAAAATAAAAGTTTTTTTTCCAAATTCGTACTTTCAAGGAATACAATGGGTACGGAGGGATAAAAATGGTACCAACCAAACGGCTGTACCTAGAATAATGAAATTCGGTGTATATATTCCTCTGATTGCATAGACAAGTAAAATACACGGATTTTTCGAAATTCGTACTTTTTGGGGTTAAAATAAAAAAGGGGATAAAAATAGTACGAATCAAATGACCGCAGCTAGAGTCATGAAATTCGGAGTATAAATTCCTCTGACTGTGTAGACACGGAAAATAGACGAATTTTTCGAAATTCGTACTTTCAAGGGATACAATGAATGGTACTTAGGAATACAAATAGTACCAACTAAACGACTACAGCTAGATGATGAAATTCTAATTGCGTACAAACGTCGAGGTGGTAAAAATGGTACCAACCAAATGGGCGCAGCTGGAATCATGGACTCTGACTGCATATACACGCAAAATAGAAAGTTTTTTTTTTCAAATTCGTACCTTTTCTTTTACGGCAAAAATTGGTTGAATCATTTTGCACTTTGCACATGTACGTCTGATAATGGATTTTCAAAATTTGTACTTTTGGAATTAAAATAGAATGAAAATACAACCAACTGTAGCACCCACTATCTACCAATATTTATGGTATTTAATTTTTTTGAAAATATAAACATAAGAATATTTATTTCTTGATTTGAAATAAATAATGGTTTGAAATAATTAAAATATTATATTTATTTATAAAATTATTTTTTTTTAATATTTGTATTTGTTTTGGTTTGGCTATATTAAAAAATTATATTTTCCTGTAATATTACTGCACTTCTACGAAAGCCGACAACCTCTGTGGAATGCAATCCATGGTGGAGGGTATATAAAGGTCGGCCCGGCCGAACTTAACGTAGTTTTTACTTGTTTCGTTTTTTATGGATTTCTTCGTGTCAGAGAAATTTTTTTTCCAATTGTACTACTTAACCATATTGTCCGCGTAAATGTGAAAATTGGATATTCACCCGCACACCTTTAATTTAACGTAAATCATGCATGTGACTTATTCTCCCAAAATTATAGTACAAATTTAATAAAAAATAAAAAATCCATAAAAATTGTTGGTGTTGATTTTATTGAGTAGCTTGCCTCAATCACACAAAAAATAAATGTTTATGTTCCGAACACAATTTTTTCAATCTGTTACTTTGCAATGAGAGTTTTTAGATGGGTGCCACTACAAAATTAAGGCTGGCCTCTTGGATGATTGCTGTTGCCTCATAAAGCATAAATACTGTGGAAGATCTATCACTCTAAACCAAACACGCCCTTTTGCCGCATAGAAGCGGTGATTGTAACAAATACTGTTTTTGGTATACGATCAACAATTACATTATGTTTACAATGTTGTTGATATTGTCGTGTACTGTGGGTGTCTGACAAATTAATGTTCTGAGAATCACTTCCACTTCCAGTGGCAGCACAGCACAAGTGGCAGTTGCCACTGTGACGAGGCGGCAGCAACAGTGCCAGTGGCAGCTGGTGTGTGTGTGTGCGCGCCAGTGGCTGCAGCAAATCGTGGATTGTGTCACTATTGTTGCAGCAGTGTTTAGTACTGACCTAAACCATTAATAGCTTTATACAACGTTGGCCAAGCTACACTGTTATGGTTGTTTCTTGTTGGCGTTGTTGTTGTTGTTGCGCTTTAACGTTTTCCATTACTTTTCTTTTCGCCCACTTCCACTTCCAACTTCACATTTCCTCTTCGTCTCTGCAGCTTGTTACTTCCTCGTTCCGCGTCGTTGTGCGGCATTTAACAATTCCATTTGTGTTGCTGTATTTATTTGTAATGACACCCGACAAAGCTTGACAAGAAGAACAAGCAGGGGGGGTGGGTGAAGAAGCAGCCAACGCTGTAACCGAAGAAGAAGCACAAACGAAAGACGTCGAAAGAAAGTGAAAATAAAACCGTTAAAAATTTGCTTAAATTTCCGTTGTTGTTTCACATTACCGGATGTTTTAGTGGTATTTACGAGCTGCAATTTCTCTCTTTTTATGGCTCCACATTTTGTTTGGCTGTAAAATTGCTTTTTACTTACTTTTGCGTTCCACCTCCACTCCAACCCCTCTCCACAGTCCAGCACTTACAGTGCAGCACTCTGCTGCCACTTTCTTATTTATGGTTGTTTATTTTTCTTTTTCCAAAAACAAATTGATTCATACAATATGTATGTATGTCGGGTATGTAAGTATAGTCGGGTTTACATTTCTTTCTTTTGCTCTGTCTCTCACTCGCAATCGGGTTATAAAAATTATTTATATTTTATAGAGATATCTTGCAAAGGATGTGGCATATAAAATTCGAACAAGGCAAAAAGTTCCCAAAAGGTTGTCGATTTAATGGAGTGAAGATTTTATGGGCGTCTCGTTCAAGGTGACTTTAAATGCCGATGCTATCGAAACTTAACAGACATAAGTCGAGTTCTGCTCAGAGAAGTTGGGGGTACAGCCACTCAGCATAGGAAATAAAGAAATGGAGAAAGCAGCACTGTAGTACTGAAGTGATTTTAAAAAAAGTAAGTAAGCTTCAGTCGGCTAAGCAGACTTACATATACCCTCACTCTCAGAAAACATATATGCAGAAGTTATCGGAGGACTTAAATTTCCACAGGATAATTTGTGTGAAATGTACTAGGAGGTATCATATAGTCCCAGCTTCCACATTTGTAAAAAAAATATAAAAACATGATCAAATATCAAGTCATAGTGGATTCCATGCACCAGTATAGAAGTTAAGAATTTTCAACCTTCTAGCACTAAAAACACTTTTGTCACGCCCTCACCGCCCCCACCGCCCACAAAACGAAAATCCAAAATCCGACATATATAATCATATTTATCTTTCTCGTGGTCAGCAATAAATGCATACGAACCATTTTTGAGCCTGCTAGCTTTAAAAACACGTTTGCCACGCCCACTCCGCCCATAAAACGAAAATCCAAATTTCGGCATCAAATTAATCTTTCTCGTGGTCAGTAATATATATGTACCAATTTTCAGCCTTCTAGCACTAAAAACACTTTTGTTGCGCCCCCACCGCCCACAAAACGAAAATCCAAATTTCGGCGTCAAATTGATCTTTCTCGTGGTCAGTAATATATATGAACCAACTTTCAGCCTTCTAGCTCTCACAAACACTTTTGTCAAGCCCCTCCGCCCACAGAGCAAATTTTTAAAAATTATATAACCTATAGTTCCTTCGAGACCTGCATCTATCTGTACTGAAACAACAACATCGGTTCAACAGTTTGCGCGTGATTGCGGAATAAACAGACAGACAGACTTACACAAAGGTTTCATAATATTAATAGGGATAGGGATATGGATACCCTCCACCTCCAGGATGAGGGTATACAAACTTTGCCATTCCGTTTGTAACACCTTGAAAAGTCGAGATGAGACCATATAAAATTCTAAGACGTTCTAGTAAGTCTGCCCGTCTATTGAAAGCACGATATCATCTAAAGGAAAGGAACTAGGACGTCCAAATTTTCCATAAATGTGTCTTATAGTCGTAGATCGGTTGGGATTGCAGCTGGGCGAAATCGGTCAAAAGGGTAAAAGTTTTCCATCACAAGGACTGAAAATATCCATAATCACCCCTAATATTTGGTAGTATTTAATATGTCTGATTGTACTAACTTGATATTGGGTATGCGCATTCTCCCTATAACAAACACGTGCACCATAAAGAAATTCTTATTCGTATGGAGTGAAATGGGGCAGAAAGGGATAAAAATGGTACCTATCAAACGACAACAACTAGAAATACGAAATTATCTATATACATTCCTCTAATTGAGTAGATACATAATATAAAAGTATTCTTTCCAAGTTCGTACATTTAAGGAGTAAAATGGGAA
Source organism: Polietes domitor (assembly GCA_947397865.1). Lineage (NCBI taxonomy): Eukaryota > Metazoa > Arthropoda > Insecta > Diptera > Muscidae > Polietes > Polietes domitor. The sequence continues at coordinate 44,510,070 of OX377622.1, read as the reverse complement.
TAGAAGGATGAAAAGGGTACCAACCAAACGACTGCAGCTAAAATAATAAACTTCAGTGTATACATTCCTCTGATAGCGTAGTCACTTAAAATAAAGGTGTTTTTTGGAATTCACACTTTTTGGGGTAAAAATGGAAAAGGGGGATAAAAATTGTACCAACCAAATGGCCACAGCTAGAGTCATGAAATTCAGAGTATACATTTCTCTGATTACGTAGACACGAAAAATAAAACGGGTTTCGTTCGTACTTTTCGTACTTTCGTAGGATACAATGGGAACAGAGAGATAAAAATGGTACCAACTAAACGGCTACAGATAGAACGATGAAATTCGGTGTATACATCCATGTAATTGTGTAGACACGTCAAATTCGTACCTTTTTACTTTTACGACAAAAATTGGTAGAATCATGAAGTTCGGTTATCTTGCATTGTGTGTGTGAGAGTTAATGGATTTTTAAAATTTTTACTTTTGGAATTGAAATAGGATGGAAATACAACCAACTGTAGCACCCACAGTTATTGACCTAGTTAGCTGCGATTGTTTTGAAAGTTTGTGTATGTATTCTTGTCATAAAAATATTGTATACGTATTTAAAAAAATGAAATTTACGCGTGAAAAAATACATATTTTTAAAAATCACCTGTAACTCCTGAAATACGACTTTAATGTACTATACCATGTTTTCAAGGCAATTTCAATTACTTTTAGAATATTTAATATTTTTTAATGGTTTTACAATATTATCTCATTTATTTTGATTTTCGAAATGATGAGTATTCTTAGATGTTTATTTTTATGACTGTGTGAGTTAGAAAGTTGTGAAATGATGGCTTATATTTTTTTCTTGCAATATCGACCAGAATTTAAAACATCATCGGATTGATTATTTTTCAGTAGTTTATTAACATAATATATAAAAACAATGAAAAATCAAAGAATAAGTAGTTGATAGAAAAATTTATTTTTTGTAGCGTGCGGCAAAAATAAAAAAATATATATGTTTTTCCATTATCCATTTTTTATATTTTTCATTGTTTTTAAACCTTGTATTAATTAACTATTGAAAAAATAATCATTATGAAGATTGTTAAATTAAATTCTGGTTGATTTTGCAAGAAATGGTTAGAAATAGAAGCCGTAAGTTCACCATTTCCAAACAAAAGCAGACATCTAAGAACACTGCTTTATAGTTTAAAAAATGGATTAATGTAATCATTTCGAAAATCACAAAAAATTGTAAAAACATTAAAAATATAAAGCGGATGGACCATTCCACTTCAATATTCTAAAAGTAATTGAAATTGCCCTCAAAACAAGGTGTAGTACAGTTAAATTGGTCAAGAATTTCAGGAGTTACCGGCGATTGAATGAACACACTTCTTTAAAAAATATTTTTTTCACTTTTAAATTGGCCATAATTCGTGATTTCTAATTGTTTCCAAAAAACGTATACAATATTTTTATGAGAAGAATACATTCACAAACAATCGCAGCTATCGAGGTGAAAAACCGTACCGCTTGACATGGAATGATTCATATAGCGTGGAATGAAATAATAAAAATTTTATATTTATTAATACAACTATTTTTTCAATATTTGTTTTGTGTTGGTTATATAGAGTCCGCCAAATAACATTTTTTTGAAAATGCTATATTTTCTCAAATTTCTTTTTTTATTTGAAAGTACAATCCTTCCGGTTAATAATGGAAATTAATTTCATTCAAATGGCTGCGTCGGGCACCCCACAAATAATAGTCCAAAGGTTGAATAGTTGAAAAAAAACGTTAGATGGCGGACCCTATATTAAAAAATTGGCATTTTCCGAAAATTGACGTCCCCTGTGGAATGCAATCCATGGTGGAGGGTTTTTACTTGTTTTTATATTTACCTAAAATTTCTGAGATTCCCAGGAAAGTTTAAAATAATTCCCTTTTTTCTTGGATTTCCAAAGTTCTGGGGAAAGGTAGGTTATGTGCCAGTTAGAATGATAGTGGTCTAAATCACACTGTATCCGTTCTGAGATATACAATGGTTTATGTTTGCGTCAATTGAAAAATATTTTTTTTCTATTTTTTCTTAGAATGTCGTACTACTTTTATAAAAAATTATAATTTTTTTCAAATTATCTGAATCACCTAAAATGGAAATTATAGATAAAAAAATGTTTACTTACATCACCACACATCAATATTAGTGGATATAGTGTGACTTAGACCACTTTCAAACTAACACTAAAGACAATTTTCGCATAAAATGAGAAATGTCATTGTAAGGGTATATTTTTTATAAATTAACAAAAAAAAATATAATACAAACGAAAACACTAAAATAAAAGTTCTTAAATTAGAGATCTGATCAAAGTAAAGAGAAAATTTGGCATATCTCAATTTTTTAGTTTTTTGACTTAGACCACTATCATTCTAACTGGCACATATGTATTTCCTTCTGTGGAGTTTTTTAAATCTTTGTAGGAATAAAAAACGTAAGATATCCCTCTTATATTTCCATTAAAAACACTTGAGCAAAATCCCACTTTTCTATACAATTCAAGTCGGGCGTACATTTTTATGCCAGCCAACCATTGGAAGCAACATGTTGCACGCACAACTTTCGGATTGCAATGCATAATAGTTTCATGTACATAGTTGGTATACATCCTTGGCCTCAGGATAATCTACAACTCCATGTAGTCTTGCAAACTAATTTTCTCGCCTGAGGAATATTTCAAACTTGTTTTAAGTCAACTTAAACAACTTTCAAATTACATTGCAAAAGAGCACCACAAGGCTTATTAATGCATGTGTGTGTGTATGTACGTATCCACAACACAACACAAATACATTTGTATTCATTGGATAGCATGGATGAGTCTCTGGTCATAAAGGGTGATTTTTTAAGAGCTTGATAACTTTTTTTTTTAAAAAAACGCATAAAATTTGCAAAATCTCATCGGTTCTTTATTTGAAACGTTAGATTGGTCCATGACATTTACTTTTTGAAGATAATTTCATTTAAATGTTGACCGCGGCTGCGTCTTAGGTGGTCCATCCGCTTAGTCCAATTTTGGCATTTCCACGTTTTTGAGTAACAGAGACCCAATTGGTGCGAACGGCGACGAATCGAAAATTGGTGGTCATCATTAACACTGGCCGATACAGCTGCGATATTTTCTTCAGTTCGCACTCTACGTAAGCGTGTTGGTGGTTTAATGTCCAACAATGTAAATTTGGTGCGAAATTTAGTCACAATAGCCCGAATAGCCGCTTCAGTGGGTCGATTAAACTGACCATAAAATGGAAGCGCGCAATGAACTTTCTTAACAGAGCACGCATTTTGATAATAAAATTCAATAATTTGCAAGCGTTGTTCGTTTGTAAGACGATTCACGATGAAATGTCAAAGCATACTGAGCATCTTTCTCTTTGACACCATGTCTGAAATCCCACGTGATCTGTCAAATACTAATGCATGAAAATCCTAACCTCAAAAAAATCACTCTTTATTATACTTGAGTTGTATTTGCACTCGAACACAAGCACGCACTCACATCTGCATCTTATTCATGTTTACTCGTTTGTGCTGCTCGACCATACACACAACCGACCCGAAAACACAGTCGACCCAACACACAAACACACGAAACCAAAGCCGACCCCCACACACACACATCCGAAGCCACAGCCTCATTAAGAAAATCATGCTGCCATCCATCCAATGATTATGGAATGAACTGTGTGTGTGTGTGGGGGTGCTTGAGGGGGTTCGAATGTTTGACCATTTACATACAATTATGCTAATAAGTTTAATTTACACTTAGGAATACAATACAATGCGAGCGGTCGACCGGCCGGCCACTCTCGCACTCTCACTCTCAGTGGCCACACCAATAACTGAGCCACGGACATTCATTGCGATTCAATGCAATTGTTCGATTGCACACATGAGGTTGACGACTAATGCGTTCGTGGATTCTTGTATTCGTTATAGTGGGTGTGTGTGTGCACTTGTAAAGGGACTCAGTTATATGCGGATCATGCATGTATGTTATAACGATGTATGTCAGCCACACAACAAAGTCAATTTCTCCCATATTCGCATACACTATGGTTTGTTAACATAGGGGCAATGTAATTATTCCCTACCCAAAATGAAGTGCAATTTGAATTGAAGACATTTTCTCACGTTGTTTAAAGGAGCATAACCATTTATTGCCCTGAAAATAAATAAATTAAATTGATTAAGATGTGTTTCGATGATTTCATTAACCAATAACTCAGCGAATAGGCAATATTATCCTTAATAAGTAAGAAGTCGTTAAGTTCGGCCGGGTCGAATCTTATATACCCTTCACCACGGAGTGCATTCCACAGTATTACCCAGCAAAAAAAATTCGAAGTATGTACTTTTAAACAACGTCAAAAAAGTCGATAATATGTTAATATTCCATAACATTTTATGAATGACATTTTCACAACTGAATGGGAACGACTTTTTAGTATGGAGTCACAAAGGTAAGGTGTCCACTTTGAACCCAGAAGGTCTCGGGTTCGAATCTTGGCTCGGAAAAAAACTTTTTCTATTTTTTTAATATTTTTATAAATAAACAATGTTTAATTTTGTATAATTTTGACAATTTAAAATTTTTGGATAAAAAATACAAATTTTTAATATACTTAAAATATTTCATATTTTTATTAATCATTGGTACTGCATAATATCAGTAAAATTAAGTAGTGTCTATTTATTTAATAGTAAATTTAATTAGTATTTATTTGCGTTATATATTAGTTCATATTAAACAAATATTTTGTTAAGTTCCCAATTGTCAGTTTTACAGAACTAAATGATTTGTTTTAGTTATACACCACTCACAAAAGAGGATAGCTAAGATGGTTAGAATGCCGTAGTAGCAATCAGAAGGTCCGCTGTTCTACCCACGGTAGCGTCGGATTTTTTAAAACAGAAAGGGAAACAAGTGAAGTGGTTCCTTTACAACACTTAAAAATAACTTTTAAGTCTTTCAAAATAAAGGACATCCCTCCTATGACAACTCCATGTTAAATTCATTGGCGGAAGATCCCAATTTTCACTACTTCCGAATCACGAGATGAACATCTTTTTCACTTCTTTGGGTGCTCTCTTTTTGCTGGGTACCTGCAGATTAAAGGCTGTCAACTTTACATAGATGTGTACCATATTATTAATATTATTAGGAAAATTGTGATGCTTCAGGAATCAAAAATAGCTCATTAAGCATCAAACTTCAAAAATGGATAGAAACAATTTCCCTCAAGCCCGATTTTCCTCAATTGCAATTTCCAGCCACAGGCTAAAAGTCTGTACAATTTTGATAGGAAAAGTTCTAATATTGAAGATACAATCTCACAGAGTGGAATATACACTAGAGCGTACCAGGTTACAAGTAAAAAAAAAAAAGTTCGCCGTACACCTTCGAATATGAAGTATTATTGAAAGGTAGTTTCAAAAAATTTTTTTTTATTTTTTTATGCCGAACGTAGGGGTCGCGCTTTTACATTTTTCTATATAACTTCTGCATTTATAAACGGATTTTAAAGTGTGATACATCGATGTTTTTGTCCGATTTTTTTGTCTTTGAAGTCATTGAGCTCAAACATGATTCATGATTTTATGCGAGCTTTAATTTTCGATTATTAGAGTGGTACATTAGGGTAGTAGCAACTGAGAAATGATGGGTAAGTACCAGAAGGGGGTGCTTGAGCTCAATGACTTCAAAGACAAAAAAATCGGCCTCGTCGAGACAAAAACATCGATGTATCACACTTTAAAATCCGTTTATAAATACAAGTTATATAGAAAAATGTAAAAGCGCGACCCCTACGTTCGGCATAAAAAAATAAAATTTTTTTTTTTGAAACTACCTTTCAATAATACTTCATATTCGAAGGTGTACGGCGAACTTTTTTTTTGAGGTACGCCCTAATATACACTCCTAATTTCATGATTTTAGCTACAGTCGATTGCTTGGTACCAGTTCCAATCCTTTTTCCATTTTGAATAAGTATGAATTTAGAGAAATTCTGACGTATTTTTTCCGCGTCTACGTAGACAGACGATTGCAAATACTGAATATCATAATTGTAGCTAAAGCCGCTTGATTGTTGCCAAATTTAATCCCATTAAGATGGTACGAATATCGAAAGAATTCTTTATTTTTCGTGTCAACGCAGTCAGAGAAGTGTACACACCGAATTTCATTATTATAGCTGCAGCCGTTTGGTTGGTACCATTTTTATCCCCATTCGCCCCATTTTCCGCCTAAAAGTACACATTTTTGAAAAAATCCTTTTTGTTTCGCATCGGATTGCATGGATGAATGTATACGCCGTCAGATGAATGTATACGACGTATTTCACGATTTCACCTTCAGCGGTTTGATTGGTACCATTTGTATCATTCTTTTCCAAAGGTACGAATTTTTAAAAATCCCTTTTATTTTACGTATCTATGCACTTAGAGAGATGTACATTCCAAATTTTATCTTTCTAGCTATTGTCGTATCATTTGTACCATTTTTATCCTTTTGTGTCCCATTTCGAACGTCAAAACGTGTATTTACCTTTTGGTGCTTTTACGCTACAAGAAGAATTTACGAATTTCACGATTTCATCTTCAGCGGTTTGGTTGGTACCATTTTTATCCCTATTCGCCCCATTTTCCGCCATGTTTCACATCTTCACAGTCGGATGAATGTATACGCCGAATTTCACGATTTTACCTTCAGCGGTTTGATTAGTACCATTTGTATCCCTCTTTTCCGATTGTATCCCTTAAATGTACGAATTTTTAAAAATTCCTTTTATTTTACATTCCATTCGTGTCTTTGGTACCATTTTTATCCCATTTTGTAACATTTCGCCCGCCAAAACTTTTACTTTTTGGTGCGTTTACGCTACAATAAGAATGTTTGCACCAAATATCAACTGCATATAAAGCAGAAATTAAAAATATACCTAAAATAAAAAAAAATAAAAATATCTATACATTTTGAATTTTGAGTCCAAAAAAAATATCTAAATATATAGTTTAAATTTGGAATAGAATTCTACATATGAATCTGTTTGGCAGATATTTGAATTTTTAGCAATTTTCTTTTTGCGATATTTTTCGATTTCAACCACGTTCGAATCATATCCATTTATATCGGACTATACTCCACTATATATATATGTATATGTAAATTTGCAAGTGTGCAATTGTGGAAATGATGGTAACGCGGAGCGCGGTCGATGGTCACGCGTTCACTTGTCTGATTTCGAATGCGTTTTTATTCATATGGAAAAACATTTTTTTGCGTGCGCGTGATTCTCCTTTTTGCGTGCATTTCAATGCATAAGAATGATGCATTGACTGCAGCGTTCGTTCGTTCCTGCATTCACACAAATGACGATTACGAACATGGAGAAGAACGCCGACGACGGCATCATCATCGCCATTGCCATCGCCGTGGTTACGCTGAATACAGTTTGCAATGGCAACTGAATTGCAATAGACTTATGAATGCATGCCAGAAAAATATGAAATGCATTGAAACATTACATGCGTTTGCATTCTTGTTGTGACAGACATCCATACAAATATAATTTCCATTTTACTACTGTTTGCTTTGCCCGCTGTTTGCTATTGAAATTCATGGCAATTGTATTAGGTTTGTCAACGGGGGACATCATGAAATCCCAGTTAATTCGGTGTATATCGCGAATTTAAATAGAGAAAATCTATCCTCAATTTAGTAGAAATCAAAACATTCATTCAAAATTCACGTTCATCAGGACTATGATGAAAGTTGTCACGTGTGCTTAAATTCATATCTAAATCTTCGTTTAGAAATTCCTTTAATAATACTATGCAACTAGGATGGGGGTGTAATGGGGAAGTGAGCTAGGAGGTTCACATTTTCCGTGAATGTGTCTAATTGTTGTAGATCGGTTGGGATTGAAAGTGGGCAAAAGCGGTCCAGAGGGAAAAAATTTTCCTTAACAAGGACTAAAAATACCCTCTACTATTTAGATTCTTTAAGCATTTTTTGAAAATGTCTGCTTTATATGCACTTGTTCTTGTAGCTTGAAAACACAAAATGGGACTAAAAGGAATAAAAATGGTATCAATGATACGATAACAGTTAGAAACATGCACTTTCCTCTAATTACGTAGATACGTAAAATAGATGGATTTTTTAAAATTCGTACTTTAAAGAGATACTATTGGAAAAGAGGGATAAAAATGGTACCAAACGGTTGTAACTAGAATCATGAAAGTAGGTGTATGCATTCCACTGTGGATGTGAAACATAAAGGAAATTTTCTAAATTTGTACTTTTAAGGGGAATAATAGGAATGTTTTTCTTTAAGCCGGGATAACAAGCTGCGAAATTGTCACGCCCTTTCTGGTACCTCCCATACAAATGACCCATATTTCTATGTTAAATTAAAACTAATGTAACTTCCACAAGGATATTCGGAATCATCCATATTTTGTATTTGATAATGTTCTTATAAACACTTTAAGTGTACTAAGTGTGGCAAGTTTTGCCACGCCCTTCTTGTACCTCCCACACAAGTCACCCTAAACTACGCAAAATTAAAGCTGTTATAACTTCTACACAGATGAACGGAATACTGTGAAATTTGATATTTAGCAATGGTTTTATAGAAGATACATTCCCATGGAATATGGGTGATATTACCAGACCCCTTCTAGTACTTCCCACACAAAGTGGCATAAACTATGGTTACAATAAAACCGATGCAATTTGATATTTAAAAATGTGTTTATAATCACCACGCCCCTTCTTTTACGTTCTACACAATTGTCTCAATACTAGGTAAAATTAAATGCTCTGTAACTCCTGAAATCCATTATGACTTCATATTTGATCATGTTTTTACTATTATTAACAAATGTGGAAGCTGTGTTCAATTGATACAAACTTCTAGTACCTCCAACGTACGTACTCAGACGCTAAGCAAATTTAAGTCCTTCCATATACATGTTCTCTGAGAGTGAGTGTATATATAAGTCGGTTTATCCGACTAACGTTTTCTTACTTATTAACTTCTATACTTTAAATTTATTTTTTAATTATTACAAAAAAAATAACAAAATATCTGTAAAATAAAAGAAATTTGCTTGAAAGTAGAAATAGTATTTACAACAAAGAAGATACATTTTTTTAAATTACGTTATGAAAAAATTAAAGTATTTTCTATCCACTCTATTTTCAAAAATATATTTTTTAATCGCAAAATGCAGCTTTATTTGCTTTACAGAAATTTAATCAAAATCTAAATTTCATCAAACTCTGCGTGACTCGGATGCAATAGTGTCATGCATAGCGGGAAAATTTCTATAGAGTCGAATCTCTACCTCGATTGCAATCAAAGGAGAAAATTAAAATGATGGAGTGTTCACCAAATTAGCATTACATTTATGTTGAAGTTGGTAGAAATCGATTTTGATTCAAAATAAGGACAACGATATTGAAAAAGAAAACGTGAATGTTGTATTGTTCTAAATTTTCAGTGATTTTTCGTGCAGAATCGTATTAATAAATTAAAAAAATATTTTTCCAAATTATTTTAATTCTATAAAAGCCGTATAAGTATAGAACACGTATCCATAAAGGTTAATATGTTTCCAATTTGTCTCCATTTGTTATCCGTTTTGCAAGCGGAAATTCAGGCAGCAAAATTTACATCGAGACAGGACATTCTGGAAAACAAGATAATAAACTCCTACATATAGAGTGGGCCGTTTACAATTTTAAATCGGCTATAAAAAAGTACTGATTATGTTTCAAATTTTATATAATTTCATTAATAATGGAACACAATACCATTCATATACCACGACTGCCTCAGCATTACCTCATCCGATCAACCCATTTTTCAGCCCAAAATGTTCTTATTTCTTACAGTTTGCGTAAAAGACTCACTACTATGGAAGTAAGATTTTAACTGGGATATTGTCCTGGCTCAAGACCATTTTGCATCTATATTTAGAGTGCAAATTTATTTACATACGAAAAAACTAAAATAAAAATGAATGTTATTCTACCTTTCAAAGTCAAAAACAAGTAAAAAAGAGTTAAGTTCGGCCAGGCCGAACTTTATATACCCTCCGTCATGGATTGCATTCCACAGAGGCTGTCGATTTTCGTAGAAGGAAAATATATTTTTTTGATATAGCCCAAGCAAAACAAATATTAAAAAAAATAATTTTATAAATAAATATAATATTTTTATTACTTCAAACCACGCTTACAAGGCAAGTCTACCAATACGTTTACAGTATATATATCGAAATAATAGTTCAAGTCAATTCAAAAAATAAATATTTCTATATTTATATCTTCAAAAAAGCTTTAATACCATAATTATTGGTAGATAGTGGGTGCTACAGTTCAGTGTATTTCCATTCTATTTTAATTCCAAAAGTATAAATTTTGAAAATCTATTACATATCTCACGTACATAGTGCAAAATGACCTAACTTCATGATTCAACCAATTTTTACCGTAAAAGTAAAGAGATGTACACACCGAATTTCATCATTCTAGTAAGTCGTTATGTTGGTACTATTTTTATCCCTCTGTACCCATTGTACAGAGGGAAGTATGAATTTGTAAAAAAAACTTTTATTTTTCGTGTTTACGCAGTCATAGGAATGTATATTCCGAATTTCATGACTCTTTCTGCGGTCATTTGGTTTGTACCATTTTTATTCCTCTATTCCCATTTTATTTCTTAAAAGTACGAATTTGGAGAAAATGCTTTTTAATATGTATCTACTCAATTAGAGGAATATACACACCGAATTTTGTGTTTCTAGCTGTTTCCCTTTTTGCCCTATTTGCCCCTACGAATAAAAATAAAGGGTGATTTTTTAAGAGCTTGATAACTTTTTTTTAAAAAAAAACGCATAAAATTTGCAAAATCTCATCGGTTCTTTATTTGAAACGTTAGATTGGTCCATGACATTTACTTTTTGAAGATAATTTCATTTAAATGTTGACCGCGGCTGCGTCTTAGGTGGTCCATCCGCTTAGTCCAATTTTGGCATTTCCACGTTTTTGAGTAACAGAGACCCAATTGGTGCGAACGGCGACGAATCGAAAATTGGTGGTCATCATTAACACTGGCCGATACAGCTGCGATATTTTCTTCAGTTCGCACTCTACGTAAGCGTGTTTGTGGTTTAATGTCCAACAATGTAAATTTGGTGCGAAATTTAGTCACAATAGCCCGAATAGCCGCTTCAGTGGGTCGATTAAACTGACCATAAAATGGAAGCGCGCAATGAACTTTCTTAACAGAGCACGCATTTTGATAATAAAATTCAATAATTTGCAAGCGTTGTTCGTTTGTAAGACGATTCATGATGAAATGTCAAAGCATACTGAGCATCTTTCTCTTTGACACCATGTCTGAAATCCCACGTGATCTGTCAAATACTAATGCATGAAAATCCTAACCTCAAAAAAATCACTCTTTAGTTTTATGGTGTACGTTTTTGTTATAGGGGGAATGCGTATACCCAATATCTAGTAAATACAAGCAGACATATTGCTGGAAATGCTTAAATACTCTACAATATTAGAGAATATTATGGGTATTTTTAGTTCTTGTGAGGGCAAAAATTTTCCCCTTGGGCCGATTTCATCCAGTTTCAATCCCTACCGATCTACGACTATAGGACGTATTTATGGAAAATGTGGACGTCCTAGCTCCTTTTGTTTAGATGCTAGCGTGCTTTCAACAGGATGGACGGACTGACGGACATGGCTAGATCGTCTTAGAATTTTATGACGATCAAGAATATATATACTTTATAGGGTCTCAGGTCGATATTTCAAGGTGTTACAAGCGGAATGACAAAGTTAGTATACCCCATCCTGGATGTGGAGGGTATAAAAATTAATGTTATTCTTCCCTTCAAAGCCCAAAAAATTAAAATTTTAAATGTCAAGTCAATCAAGTCAATCATTAAAATAGACATTGTTTGCTTCCTTAAAATGCTAGATATTGCACAAATTAGATATTCTGCTTTTCTCATTTTTTGACAGCTATTCCTATGTGTCTGTAGTCATCATAACTACTTTAGTTGCTCTGGAAATTAAAGAAACAAAAAAAAAAAACAATGAATGTCTGACATATTGCAATCAGTATCTCAGTTTCAACTAAAAAGCCAAACTTAGTCCGATCTGGCATCCCTTTATCAATCTGGCTATTAATGATTCGTATATGTCTACAAATATTTGCAAGCCGACTGTGTCTGTTGTGTATTTGTATAAAAGTGTAAAAATAAATTCAAATTGACTACTCCTCACCACACTTCACAGCAAATCTCCGCATGTTTCGATAACAAATTGCATTAGATAGCCGAAACAATAATCCTCCAGTAGCAGGTAATGCAGAGACAATGATGATATGATATGTTGAGCATTAGTCAATCACTTTGGGGCACAATTTGAGGACGTAGGAACACTTTAAACAAAGATTTTGGTGGTTTGTGGATGAATCGGAATAGATTTGCCTTGGTATTTTGAATTCTATAGGAAACGTTTTAGTTCACTGGAGAATCTCGTGATTACAAGGCTTTCGTATTTTATTACTAAAATGTCCTAATGAGAATTTTCTTTTTTTTTTTGATATGCAATTATATAAAACAAATTCAAATGCCCGCAATTTACAAAATCCCTAAAACGATTTAAATAGGTCACACGGTTAGCACTTCAGACTCATCTGACCAGGTCTGTCAGGAAATTTGCAACATTCATCAAATCTATGACAACAATATGATGCTATAAGATTAGAATAATATAATAAGATTAGAATTTATACTTTCAATCCAAGTCGCCCCGATGCTAAAATGACATAATAATACTTCAACTTACAATAGGCGAGATCTGTAGTTGCTACAATTAGCAGAATTTACGTACATATAAATGTTTGATTTAAAATGTGAATGATCTACAATCAAATGTTGCTCCCTTATGTGCAATGAGGCCCATGTGCAATTTCTGCCTAGGGCCCATTGAAAATGTAGCACTTCTCTGTAAATACAAGTGTATATTTGTGTAAAAACTTATTTCGATTTGTTTTGTTTTGCTTTGTTTTACTCTGCGATATTTGTTTTGCGGTTATGACTGGCGTATTTACGAATCCCAACTGAAGTGGATTATTTAAAAAAACAAAACAAATGAAATTGGGTCTGCAGTTTATACTACCCATGGTAAATATAAACGATTACAATAGATTCAATTCAACCTTAATTAACTAGTAGTTGATTGGATAAAAAATATTTCAAAACTATCGAGTTCTTATAAAAACGGATAAAAGTTTTAATCAAAAAGATGTTCATAAAGGACAACAATTAAAGTTGATTTTTTGATAGAGTATTTCTGTGCAAAAATATAACAAAAAAAGGACTCTGCTACAATATTAGCTGAACCCCGCTCGCTTCGCCGGTCAACAAAAACAAACGGAAAAGTCTAAATTTAGTTTCATAATGTCAGTTTCGTATATAAAATATACATAAAATATAATTAAAATGATATTATAATAGTAAAGTGTAACATAAATAATCTCTTAAGCTAATTGAGGTGCATTTGTAGCTCCCATACCCACTTGGGAAATGAAACTTTCCAAGTCTTCTGGAAAACACTTCTACTACATGCATGTGTAATTTAACCAAGGTGTCTCTTTCCGTTAAGGAGTTACAAAATTGCATACACTATTTAAATACAATATTGCGAAGGATCTAGTCCATGATATTATAAGCGAGATGTTATTAAATAATTCCACAACTTGTAGACCACTTTTGTGAGTGAAAATCGACCGAGACCCAAAGTGATGTAATCATTGTAATGAAAATATACCCAAAAAGGTATCTAAACGCCCAAAAATATGAAAAACCAGACAAAATTAATGGAACAATTGACAATCATTTTGATGTAATTAAATAGTGACACTGTTTGCCATTTTCTACCAGCTAAATCATGGCCCAAGACCAAAAATGAACAATTATCCAAATTATTTGGGTGAGTCGTCATAATGAAAACAAGTAAGGATAGGCTAAAGTCGGACGGAGCCGACTATATGATACACTCCACTTTCTATCCTATTCCAATTCAATTCGGCAAAAAAGTAAACTCGGGAAGGATTTTTGTATCCTGTAAATGTCTGCATTTGACAAAAAAGTATATTGAAACATGGAACGATGTGACCCGCTTTCACCATGTGTGTTTATAGGTGAAATATAATATGTTAAGTTTGGCCATTTGGGAGCAACATTTGTATATATATATATATAAATGTATATCTAAATCTGAACCGATTTTACCCACTTTCAACATAGGTGTTTTTAGTTGGTTTATCAGATGGTTTAAAGGAAATTGGGTACAATATGTGGCTTCTAGAGCGGAAAATGTCAAATCGAGAGTAACATTTGTATGGGGACTATATCTAATTCTGAACCGATTTGCCTCAAATTAAATAGTGTTCGTCCCTGATCCACAAAACATACTTGTGCCATTTTTTTAAGATCGAACCATAATTGCGACCTATAATTTGATTACAACAATAGATGGACAGGCGGACATTGCTAAATCGACTCAGAAAGTGATTCTAAGTCGATCTGTATAACAAACTAGACCCATCGTTTATATATATTATATCGTTTCCTTCTGGGAGTTACAAACAAATGCACACACTCTCGTGGAGTGTATAAATATACACAAAAAAGTACATAAACGCCCAGAATGTATGAAAAATAACCCAGAAATTTTGTGCCATTCTTCACAATGTCACATTACCCAATATTTAGGTGAACAATCGTCTAGAAAACTATGAGAAGTGATATTATTTTTATACCCTCCACTTCCAGGATGGGGGTATACTAACTTTGTCATTCCGTTTGTAACACCTTGAAATATCGACCTGAGACCCTATAAAGTATATATATTCTTGACCGTCATAAAATGCTAAGACGATCTAGCCATGTCCGTCCGTCTGTTGAAGGAGCTAGAACTTTCAAATTTTCTATAAATACGTCTTATAGTCGTAGATCGGATGGGATTGAAATGGGGCGAAATCGGCCCAAGGGAAAAAATTTTCAATCACAATGACTAAAAATACCCATAATAATCCCTAATCTTTTAGCGTATTTAAGCATGTTTTTTGAATATGTCTGTTTATATTTGCTTGATATTTGGTATGCGCATTCCCCTTATATCAAAAACGTGCACCATAAAGTGATTCTTATTTGTAGGGGGTGAAATGGAAAAAAGGGGGAAAAATGGTACTTATTAAACGACAACAGCTAGAAACACGAAATTCGGAGTATACATTCCTCTGACTGTGTAGACACGGAAAATACACAGATTTTTCGAAATTCGTACTTTTTGGGGTCAAACTAGAAAAAATAAAAAAATAGTACCAACCAAATGACCGCAGCTAGAGTCATGAAATTCGGAGAATACATTCCTTTGACTACGATGACATGAAAAATAAAAGGTTTTTTTCAAATTCTAATTGAGTAGATACATAATATAAAATTATTTTTTCCAATTTCGTACTTTTAAGGGGTAAAATGGGAATAGAGGGATAAAAATTGTACCAACCAAACAGCTGTACATAGAATAATGAAAGTAAAATACACGGATTTTTTAAAATTCGTACATTTTGGGGTTAAAATAAAAAAGGGGATAAAAATAGTACCAATAAAATGACCGCAGCTAGAGTCATGAAATTCGGAGTATACATTCCTCTGACTGTGTAGACACGGAAAATACACAGATTTTTCGAAATTCGTACTTTTTGGGGTCAAAATAGAAAAAGAGGTTAAAAATAGTACCAACCAAATGACCGCAGCAAGAGTCATGAAGTTCGGAGAATACGATGACATGAAAAATAAAAGGTTTTTTTTCAAGTTCGTGCTTTCAAGGGATATAATGGGTACGGAGTGATAAAAATGGTCCCAAACAAATTGCTGCACCTGGAATAATGAAATTCGGTGTATACATTCCTCTGACTGCATAGACACGCAGAATAATTTTTTTTCCAAATTCGTACTTTTTCTTTTACGGCTAAAATTGGTTGAATCATGAAGTTAGATTATATTGCTCTATGTACGTCTGATAATGGATTTTCAAAATTTGTACATTTGGAATTAAAATAGAATGGAAATACAACCAACTGTAGCACCCACTATCTACCAATATTTATGGTATTTAAGCTTTTTGAAAATATAAATATAAGAATATTTATTTTTTGAATTGACGTATTGGTAGCCTTGCCATATAAGCGTGGTTTGAAATAATTAAAATATTATATTTATTTATAAAAGTATTTTTTCAATATATGTTTTGGTTTGGCTATATTAAAAAAATTATTTTTCTATTAGTTTCCTGTAATATTACTGCACTTCTACGAAAACCGACAAACTCTGTGGAATGCAATCCATGGTGGAGGGCCGAACTTAACGCCGTTTTTACTTGTTCTTGTAGGTATTGTCGAATAGAACAAGAATCCGTCTTTGCAAACACCTCTAAAATCTTGAGTTACGGGGTTCATTCCCTTGCACACTCTTTAAATTCGATAAGAAGGTGCATATTAGTGTGTAAAGGTACGAAAAACCGGGTTTTTACACGTAACTCAAGAAAAATAGTATCACTTCTCAGAGTTTTTGGATTGTCGAACAGTGTAATATATCATGTGAAGCAATTAAACACACACTTCGGATCTTCTCTCCTATTTTGATGAAATGTTTAATTTATGTACTTTTCTATAAGGCGAAATTGTAGTGGATAAATTGAAAATCAAATACTTTTGTCATAAACTAGTCCACTTCGTGGACTAGGGTATTATAAGTTAGTTTCTCCAAGAAACACCAAGAAATAATTGAGCTAGACCCACCTTTAAGTATACGGATCGGCTTAGAATCACCAGCTGAATCGATTTAACGATGTCTGCCTGTCCGTCCGTCCGTCTGTCTATCTAAGCTTGTTCGCACTCTACAGGTCGCAATTGTTGTCCGATTGTCGTGAAATTTGGCAGAAGGACCATCGGTATTGAATTTGGAGGAAATCTGTTCAGATTTAGATATAGCCCCCATAATGTACCTCCGATTTACAATATTACTGCTCTAAAATGCACATTTTACATCGTATCTTGATCAAATTTTCCACACAATGTTACATTTATACTAGAAACACCTATTTTGAAAACCAGCTATATAGGTCAATCGGGGCCCATACATATAGGCTCCCAGTTTACACTTTTATCGCTCTAGAACCCACATCTTACATTGGATATTGATAAAAATTTTCAGATCACATTATATTTCAATAAAGTGATCTATAAGGGTCCACTTTTTATTGTAGCGCCCTTACAAATGGGCCCCATTTGCATTATTACCCCTCTAAGACTCACATTTTACATCGGAAGTTTATCAAATTTTGCAGATTATATTATATTTCAACTAAGAATACATACTATGAAAATCAAATATATGGCTCCATATTTTGGTATAACCCCCATACAAATTGGGTCCCCATTCTACTCTATTACCGCTTCAGAACCTATATCTTTTTTGCAGATCATGACTCATTTCCACTAGGAATGCCTAAAGGGAACTAGAATGGTCCATGTTATGGTACAACCCCCAATGTTTCGAAATACAACTGTCCCACCAATTTTCAATATTAACGTTTTAAATCTATGTATATATAGAAGAGTTGCGTTACTGACTGACTGACTGACTTATCATTGACCAGCCCCCAGACCAAACGGTTGAAGCCAGGGTCATGAAATTTTCAGGGTAGTTCCCAAATATGACGTAGACGTCGACTAAGAAAGTTTTCAGAAATTCGTACTTTTAGGGGGTAAAATGGCCCAAAAAGGGATAAACATCGAACCTTCGTCCTGACTAAACGGCAGTAATTCAGTGAGTTCCTTGCAATGACCATGCAGACGAGCTACAAATAGGGATTTTTCGAAATTTGTACTTTTAAGGGGCGAGCGGGACAAAAAATGGTACCAACTACAGTATTAGTTGGTACCATTTGGTATGTAAATTCCTCTGAACATATAGAAACGAAATAAAATTGGATTTTTCGAAATTTGTACTTTTAAGGGGCGAGCGGGACAAAAAGGGATAAAAATGGTACCAACTAAAGTATTACAGCTAGAATCGTGAAATTTGGTATGTAAATTCCTCTGACCATATAGAAACGAAGTAAAATTGGATTTTTCGAAATTTGTACTTTTAAGGGGCGAGCGGGACAAAAAGTGATAAAAATGGTACCAACTAAGGTATTACAGCTAGAATCGTGAAATTTGGTATGTAAATTCCATGACCATGACCATGACCATATAGGTGCGTCTTCTTATACTAGCGTGTAGAGGCTACTGCATACATTTGATGTAATTGGGAGTCTAATAATGACGACTCTGTGATTTCCACATTTATTTTACCTGATAAAATATGCAACATTAACTGCTGTGGAATCATGCGGAATAACGTGCCGGTATTCTTGAAAGGAAAACAAATCATGATTCACCAGAGAAACTTTCCCTTCCATAATTTGAATTGCAAAACAAATTTAACTCCAATCAGACTAGAATTTACTATAAAATGTTTGCATTAAATTACTCAGCACAGCTGATGTGTATATCTGATCCCCTCCCGAGTATGACTCTATCCTATCACCTTGTGATGGGAAATTATAGCTGGGATATTCTATGCTCTACTCAGCGTCAGTGGAAATTTCATCAACTCTCCATCGCCATCACCACCAACCAATAATACTACAATGAAAATTTGTGTGGTGTTAGTTAATATTGTGTAGGAAATGAAATCCTTTTCTGCTTTATTACAAATTGTAAATTGTAGTAGTGTTTATTAGAGTGCTTCACAAAAAAATTCTCCTGCCATTAAATTTACTACCCATACACGAAGGCCTAATCTGGTTTTTATACCCTCCACCTCCAGGATGAGGGAATACTAACTTTGTCATTCCGGTTGTAACACCTTGAAATATCGACCGGAGACCCTATAAAGTATATATATTCTTGATCGTCATAAAATTCTAACCATGTCCGTCCGTCCGTCTGTTGAAAACACGCTAGCATCTAAACGAAAGGTGCTAAAACGTTCAAATTTTCCATAAATGCGTCTTATAGTCGTAGATCGGTTGGGATTGAAACGGGGCGAAATCGGCCCAAAGGGAAAATTTTTTCCCTCACAAGGACTAAAAATACCCATGACAATCCCTAATATTTTAGCGTATTTAAGCATGTCTTTTCAATATGTCTGTTTATATTTGCTTGATATTTGGTATGCGCATTCCCCTTATAGCAAAAACGTGCACCAGAAAGTGACTCTTATTTGTAGGGGGTGAAATGGGACAAAAAAGAGATAAAAATGGTACATATTAAACTACAACAGCTAGAAACACGAAATTCGGTGTGTACACTCCTCTAACTGAGTAGATACATAATATAAAAGTATTTTTTCCAAATTCGTACTTTTAAGGGATAAAATGGGAATAGAGGGATAAAAATGGTACCAACCAAACGGCTGTACCTAGAATAATGAAATTCGGTGTATACATTCTTCTGATTGCATAGACAAGTAAAACACACGGATTTTTTAAAATTCGTACTTTTTGGGGTTAAAATGAAAAAAGGGGATAAAAATAGTACCAATCAAATGACCGCAGCTAGAGTCATGAAATTCCTCTGACAGTGTAGACACGGAAAATAAACTGATTTTTCGAAATTCGTACTTTTTGGGGTCAAAATAGAAAAAGGGGATAAAAAGAGTACCAACCAAATGACCGCAGCTAGAGTCATGAAATTCGGAGTATACATTCCTTTGACTACGTAGACATGAAAAATTAAAGGTTTTTTCCAAATTCAATTGATACAATGTGTACGGAGGGATAAAAATGGTACCAACCAAACGGCTACACCTAGAATAATGAAATTCGCTGTATACATTCCTCTGACTGCACAGACACGCAAAATAAAAAGTTTTTTTCCAAATTCGTACTTTTTCTTTTACGGCAAAAATTGGTTGAATAATGAAGTTAGGTTATTTTGCACTATGTACGTCTGATAATGGATTTTCAAAATTTGTACTTTTGGAATTAAAATAGAATGGAAATACAACCAACTGTAGCACCCACTATCTACCAATATTTATGGTATTTAAGCTTTTTGAAAATATAAATATAAGAATATTTATTTTTTGATTTGAAAAAAAGAATGGTTTGAAATAATTAAAATATTACAATTATTTATAAAATTATTTTTTCAATATTTGTATTTGTTTTGGCTATATTAAAAAATTTATATTTTCCTGTAATATTACAGCACTTCTACGAAAACCGACAACCTCTGTGGAATTCATGGTGGAGGGTATATAAAGTACGGCCCGGCCGAACTTAACTCCGTTTTTACATGTTTATGTACCAACTGCTCAAAAGTAAAATCAATTTTGGAGCTCAATGTCATAATACCCCAATAAATATAAAGAAAAATGGTGACAAGTGGATCATTTTGTCATTCCGTTGAAATATGAAACATAATATTTTTTTAAAACGATACTGAAAATTATACCACTATGCAAAGGTTCAATAAATTATCGCCAGTGTTTGCCTGTCATCCGAAACTGCTCCCAATTTGATATTGGAGTTGGAACTGAATATGTTGTTATATTTGCACCACGACCCACTTTAATATTTATATTCCCGTGAGTTTTCGAATGTAAGTCTGTCTGTGTCTGTTTGCGTGTGTGTGATCACCTTGTGTCGTAACACATGTTGTGGTATCCGCATTAAAACGTAGTAACGGCGAGGGAACATACACACACCGTCACAACAACACACCAACACACACTCTCATACGCGCATCCTTGTGCGAGTGTTTGTTTGCGTTAATTTTTCTTTTTATTCCGCTGCTGCTGCAAAACTAATAACGTAAAATTGCAAAAAGTCACGCATAATAAACGTGTTTCACGACACTGAAGGTACGATACGAACATTCGTACAAAAGATAATCGTGGTATCGCTACCGACGAGTGCGAATATCATGTTACGCTAACGCTGGCATCGCACAGTGTTTTCGAGAGTGTTGAAATGCGAAAATAAGAATAGATTTTACCATAGAGTGGACCATTTTTTATCTCAAAGTTTATTTTAATAGAAATCACAAAGATTTTAACCAAATTGAGATATGAGTAATTCCATTGCAAATGTACGCTTTTTCAAATTTTGTATTCTTCTCAGAAAAATATTTTATATGCATTTTTAGAAATACAAATTTTCTCAAGTTATGACCAATTTTTTTCAAAAAGGTGTGTTAATTCAATCGCCTGTAACTCCTGAAATTCTCAAAAGATTTTAATATACTAAACTTTGCTTTAAAGGTAATTTCAATTAAATTTAAACGTTTTTATTATTTTGTGTAAATAGTACGAATATTAATTATTAATATTTTTTTATAATAGCAAGAACTTCCACGCACTACCAAGGCCGATCAAATGTACCACGCCCTTTTCAGTCGTACTAGTAGAGAAATATTATATGATGTATGCAGCAACTACAACGATGAGGAAGAGCAGACAATTGAAACCACAGCTTGGTAACTATTACTTCACGATATATCGGAAAATAATATTAGAGATCTATAACAGAGATTTCCGAGTGGTGTGGTCAATTCAAAACGATGACCAAAGGTATTAGTTTATGCTTCAACGCCGTTATTTCACATGATATGGACGATCAATTCTGACAATAAAACCGGAGATCTGGTTGAAATCACATGTCGTCCACATTTATATCATTAATTTGGAGGAATTACGATATCGAGGACCAGTAACAGTCACTGGTTGACCAGCATCACTTCTAAAGAAACATGGCCTAATGACGACTCCAGGCCAAACAATTATACGTCGTTGATGCATTTGTGTTTATACCATCCACCACAGAATGGGGGTATACAAAGTTTGTCATTCCATTTGAAACATCTTAAAATATCGACCTGAGACCCTATAAAGTACATAGGTGCCAGTTAGAATGTGGTTTAAGTCAAAAATCCAAAAAATTGATATATCCCTTTTTTTTAATTTGATCAGATCTCTAATGTAAGAACTTTTATTTTTGACATTTATAAAAAATGTACCCATTTCTCATTTTACGCACACCACTGACATTGATGTGTGGCGATGCAAAGAAACATTTGTTTATTTATTAGGGCGGGTTGATTTCGTTTATCAAAATCGTATAGCAAAAACGTAAACTACATAAAGAAAATTCTCCGAAGAACCCATGTATCTAAAATAAAATCCTAATCCGCGCCTCTCAACTTAAAAATTTATATGAATTTTTTTCAAATGAAAATTTATATAAAAAATAGATTAGGGTTTGATTTTAGACACATGGTTTCTTCGGAGAATTTTCTTAGAATTTAATGTAGATTACGTGTTTGATATACGATTTTTAATTTTTTTCCATCCATACAAATCAACCCGCCCTATTTGAATAACATGTAAAATTAAAAATTTTTTAAAATAAAAAAAGTTCAATATAAATTTTCTAGACGAACAGCCTGTAAATATTTATATATATTTTTTATTTTGTTTAAATAAAATATTTTTCTTTTCTTTAATTTTTGTAAGAAAATATTACTTTTGCAAAAAAAAAATAAAAATGTTGTTTGTTAAATCTTTTCAATTTTGAGAAGAATGACCAATGTCACTACATCCTCTGAACGTAATGGTACCATTTGAGGTACCAACGTTGTCGATTTTTTATAAAAGTTCGATATATTAGTAAGATATTCTAAGAAGAAAATTGTTGTGCTTCAGTGGAAAAATATTTTTCAATTAAAAAAAATATATATTTCAAACATAAACCATTGCGTGTCTCAGAGCGGATAAAGTGTGACTTATACCACAATCATTCTAACTGGCACATATATTCTTGATCGTTATAAAATTCTAAGACGATCCAGCCTTGTCCGTCACTCCGTCTATTAAAAGAACGCTAGCATCTACACGAAAGGAGCTAGGAGGTCAAAATTCTTCTTTTTCCCTTACAATGACGCAAAATACCGCTAATAACCCCTAATAGTTAGCATATTTGATCATGTTTTTTCAACATGTCTGCTTATATTTACTTCAAATTGGGTATGCACCATAAAGAGAATGGAGCAAAAGGGGATAAAAACACGAAAATCGATGTGTACATTTTTGTAATTGAGTAGATACATAAGTAGATAATAAAGTATTTTTTCCAAATTCGTACTTTTAAGGGGTAAAATGGGAATAGAAGGATAAAAATGGTACCAACCAAATGGCTGCACCTAGAATAATGAAATTCGGTGTATTCATTCCTCTTATTGTGTAAACACGTAAAATAAAGGGATTTTTCGAAATTCGTACTTTTTGGGGTTAAAATGAAAAAAAAAGGATAACAATAGTACCAACCAAATGACCGAAGCTAGAGTCATGAAATTCGGAGTATACATTCCTCTGCCTGCGTAGACACGAATAATAAATAGTTTTTCCATTCGTACTTTCAAAGTATACAATGGGAACAGAGGTATAAAAATGGTACCAACTAAACGGCTACTGCTAGAATGATGAAATTCGGTGTGTACATCTCTCTAATGGCGGAGACACGTATAATAAAGAGATTTTAGAAAGTCTTACTTTTAACGGGGTATATGGGCAGCTGGAATCATGGAATTCGGTGTATACACGCAAAATATACACATATACGTATACCTTCTGGCATACGTTGGACTTGTCCCCATTACATTTAATCTTATAGTATGATTTTTCTTCTCTGTTTATTTTTGATTTTGTCCTGCTAAAAAGATTTTCAAAATGTTTAGCTTGATTTGAACTGGGATATTGTCCAGGTTCAAGACCATTTTGCATCTATATTTAATAGAATGCAAATTTATTTATAAATGGCATGATGACATTTATTACTTGGCTGCAGACTATCACGATCATGATTTCGACCATGTCAAAAGTCTTTTCAAGTGGCTTCGAAGCGACTTTTCAACATCAAACCCGGCCTCTATAAGGAGATGATTCTCACAAACGAACGAGAAGCACAACTCTATTGCCGAATTTGCGTTTAAAAAAATCACACCAAGTAATAAAGTACACATGCCATCTTACAAGCATCTCGTGGAGTTGCATATGTAAGTATGTGTATATGCAGGTATAGTTACCCAGCAATACTTCTGCCGTGCCAACGCTCATTTGTTTTAGTTTTTTCTTTTGTATTTTTTTGGTCTGTTATCAATATTTGATTTGAACTGGGATATTGTCTTGGCTCACGACCATTATGCATCTATATTTAATAGAATGCAAATTTATTTACTAATTAAAATAGGATGGAAATAAAACCAATTGCAGTACCCACTGTCTACCAATATTTATGGTATTTAAGCTTTTTCGAAGATTGCTGTCTTGTTTTATATTAATAAAGGTTTTTTTTTTATTGGGGTATAGAACTTTAAGTTGGCATCACTTTTTTAACTGGCGGCCATTTTGTCAGCTGTCAAGTGATTAATATTTAGTTTGGTTTGCTATTTCATCATGAACAGGTTGACAAAAGAACAACGCTTGCAAATCGTGCAAATTTATTTCGAAAGTAATGGTTCAGTTCGCGAAGTTCACCGCAAGCTCCGTCCATTTTATGGTCGACATAATCGTCCATCAGAGCAATTAATTCGGTTAACCATGGATCGTTTTCGCACTACGATTACTCTATGTGATAATACGCATCCGCAGAGACGTCGAACAGTGCGCACCGAAGAAACAATTGCCGCTGTAGAGCAAAGTGTTGAAGATGACCCGAATGAATCGATTCGCCACCGTGCACAGCAATTGGAGTGGTTGAAAATTGGACCTGTAGAATTGGCTTATTCGAGCCAGTCGCGGCGGCCACATGCCCGAAATCGTATTTATACATTAATGCATAAAATTATCCTTCCAATAAAGCCAAATTGATGGACATTAAAACGATTTTCTTGTGTTTTATTTCAATTCGAAGTTCTATACCTCAATAAAAACCACCCTATATTTACTTTTTGAATTGACTTGAAGTATTATTTCGAGAAATATAGAATAAACGCTAGGCTTGCCTTATAAGCGTGGGTTTAAATAACAAAATTTTATATTCACTTATAAAATTATTTTTTCAATATTTTTATTTCTTTTGGTTTGGCTATATTATTATTACATTTTCCTGTAATTTTATTTTTTTTCATTTGTTACTACGAAATGGAATGTAATCTATGGCGCCGTTTTTACTTTTTTTCTTTTCTTTCTTCTGGTGAAAATTTTATTTTTCGTGAAGAAGATATAATTTAGGTGAGTATAATTTCCTTTTTGAATTATTTTTGTCAACTGACTTTTCCGGTAGTTCCTCTTCAAAATTGCCAATTTTTTCAATACAAAAAATATTTGCATACTCATATCGAAAAGCAGCGATTAGAAAATGTTTAGTATATATTTGTAACACCATATGTTAACTTCTTACGCGAAAAGCATTACAACATCCCTGAGGTAAATAAAGGAATGACTACCATTTTATTAAAAAATCCCAAATTTTGGAACATATTTTCATCAGTTAGGGAATTTAAGCATTTAAAAGAAAATAAATAAAATTTTTTCTACACAGTTCCAAAATGTCGTTATAATATCTCAATTTTTGTAAATTTTATTATATTATCAATATGAATTTATCTTTCTGAAAAAGTTAGATTTTTTATGAAATTTTCAATTTTACGTGTTATGCATAACAAAACGCAATTCGCTATTAATTCCCTGTTATATATTCGCGAACACTATGACTGAGCAAAAAGGCGTTTAGCGCCCATTCCCATGAGGGATCCAAAATTTTGAAAATCATCTGCCTAGGCATGCTAAATTTCGTCGAGATATACTTTTCCATCCGAAGTTTACAGAATTCAATCAAAAAATCGATTTGGAACATGTCCTATGGTGGGTTCCTTGAACCCCAAATGCGGCAATGTTAACTATTAACGAAGCCACTAAGATGAAAATGAATTTCAGCACTTTAGATGATATTTCTTGTTATTTCTAAAATATTGCAGCGATTTATTTATACTTCTCAGACTTTTTTCTTTAGTCTACATTTTAAAATGATTCTGAAATCAATAAATTGTCCATACCCTCCTTTATACAGGCCAACCTTAATCATATCCATCGGTTTAGTAGGAAGACTGGAAGTCATATAATTTATAAGACCTTTGGCCGTTTGACTCCACTGTGCAACATCCTAACAACAACTCCTATTGCCACGGGTAGCACCAACAATATCATCAGCTACTACTTAATTTTATTTTCGTGTTTTTGTTTTGGAAAACCTTAATAGTCTCCAACAACAAAGGACAAAAACAGAAAACAAAATAAAAAATTTTATTACGAGTTGAATGTGTCTACCCACGCCAACACAATCACATACAAATTGTGGGTCCTTTTACACTATCCGCTAAAGCGCGCTAGGTATCTCATAGCAATAATCCTCTTTTCCACAAGATGGAGATATCAGACTCATTGAGATAATGTAAATGGTCCTTTGTCTGTGCAGATGTATGTGTGAAAAGGATAGCGAAGTCGCTTTGAGTGAGTGTGCGTTTGTGTTTGTGTCTGCAATAATAAAAATAACATCCTTTAGTTTTATAATAAACTCCTCCATGCCACAGCCAAACAAGGATTTTAATGCACTTATAAAATGTGGTTGTTAATTATGGCTGATGGTCCTCCATGACCATATGTTACCCTACTACCACTTGGTGGTGGTGGTGGCCATTCAATTCGAATCCTGCCCAAGCAGCATGAGCGGACACAACACATATCAAATTTACATTAGAAAAGTATAACAGGAGGCCATAAAAAGGATTTAAAACTCATATCTAGCTATTTAAATTAATAAACACGTTTTCTAGATAAAATATCCATAAGGATTTATTTCGGAATTTAAAGTCTCTTTATGCTTAAATGCTTAATATATGAGCATGGAGAGCACATGCTAGGACATATATCAACATAGGAATTTTTCTGAAATCAAGACTTTGCTTTTTATTATATTTCTAAATTGGAATATAATAAAAAATTGAGATATAATAAAGAAATTTTGAAACTATATTGAAAAAATCTGTCTTTTGATGTAGGGCTGTAGAGTCGGCAGTTGGAATCGAAAAATGCTCGGGTATAGTTTTTACTACAATATAGGAATGTCGGTGTCGTATATACTCAAAAAAGGTTTTAATTTCTTATGGGAAGGGACACGGCCACTTTCCGCCCATCTCGGTGTCGAATATACTCTAAATCCGGTTTTAATTTTATATGGGAAGGTCACGCCCACTTTCAGCCCTTCTTTGCACAACTATTTACACTGGATCAACTCACACAAAATTTCAGCACTCTAGGTGTCATAGACCATATTCGACAATATGTTTTAACTTCGTATGTGAGGTACCACGCCCACTTTCCCAATACCGCCGATTTTTGGCACAACTACGCAGGGTTATGCTAGAGGCACTCACACAAAAGTTAAGTATTGTAGCTGTCATATAACTGAATATATTCGATAATAGGTATTAACTTCGCTATGGGAGGTATCACGACCACTTTTCCAATACCGCCCATTTTTGGCACTGTTACTCACATTAATGCTAGATGCACTCACACAAATTTTCAGTATTGTATCTGTCATAGAACTGAATATATTCGAAAATGGGTTTTAACTTCGTATTGGAGGTGCCACGCCCACTTTTCCAATACCGCCCCTTTTTTGCACAGCTATACACATTGGTGCTAGATGCACTTACACAAAATTTGAGCACTCTAGGTGTCATAGAACTGACAATATTCAAGAATAGGTTTTAACTTCGTATGGGAAGTGCCACGCCCATATTTCTATTACCGTCCATATTTGGCACAGCTACGCAGATTGATGCTAGATGCACTTACACAACATCACAGCACTCTATATGTCATAGAACTGACAATATTCAATAATAGGTTTTAACTTCGTATGGGAGTTGCCACGCCCATATTTGGCACAGCTACGCAGATTGGGTTTTAACTTCGTATGGGAGGTGCCACGCCCACTTTTCCAATACCGCCCATTTTTGGCACAACTAAGCACATTGATGCTAGATTCACTTACACAAAATTTCAGCACTCTAGGTGTCAGAGAACTGACAATATTCAATAATAGGTTATAACTTCGTATGGAGGTACCACACCCACTTTTTCAATACCGCCCATTTTTGGCACAACTACGCACGTTTATGCTAGAAGCACCGACACAAAATTTCAGTACCCTAGGTGTCACAGAACTGATAATATTCAATAATAGGTTTTAACTACGTATGGGAGGTGCCACGCCCACTTTAACAATACCGCCCCTTTTTGGTACAACTGTGCAGACTAATAATTAGTGAACTTTCACAAGACTCTAGCTGCAATAGTATTCCGAATATGCTAATTTATAAAAAACGAATAAATCCCTAATTTGTGTGGGAGGTGCCACGCCCACTGATAATGTCAAAAAATTATATAGCCTATTTTCACCACCGGTTCAGCATGAACATACTGTGAAAATTTCAAGAAGATCGGTTCAGTAGTTTAGACTGCTATAAAGAACAAACAAACAAACAAACACAGATTCATTTATATATATATATATATATATATATATATATATATATATATATATATATATATATATATAAATTTGATTCACGTAAAATCAAGTGAGGAATAGGAACAATTTTTTCTCTGATTTTTTAGACCCGTGAAAACATTTTAATTATCAATTTTTACTTTTTTATTTTTACTTTTTTACTCTTATAATAACTATTGGATGAATTATTTGACGTTTAAAGTATTTTTTGTTTTTGTTTTTTTTAGTGACAAATGAAACATGTTTCGTAGATTGCTAGATTGGCTCTTCAGCGTTCAATTTCGTAAAGAGAAATTGAAAATTGAGGTACTGAAAAAAATTGTATTTCACTATTCACAACAAGTAAAAACGGCGATAAGTTCGGCCGGGCCGAAATTTATATACCCACCACCATGGATTGCATTCCACAGGGGCTTTCGATTTTCGTAGAAGTGCAGTAACGAGACAGGAAAATGTAATTTTTTTAATATAGCCAAAAAATAATTTTATAAATAAGGCAAGGCTACCAAAACGTTTATATTTATATCGAAATAATATTTCTAGTCAATTCAAAAAATAAATAAATAAGACTGAAATCTTCAAAAAAGCTTAAATACCATAAATATTGGTAGATAGTGAGCGCTACAGTTGGAATGTATACACCGAATTCCATGATTCTAACTGCGGCTATTTGATTGACACCATTTTTAGACCTCAAGAGTATGACAATCTAAAATCTCTTTATTTTACGTGTCTACGCAATTAGAGGGATGTACACATCGAATGTCATCATTCTAGCTGTATTCGTTTAGTTGGTACTATTTTTTATCTCCTGTACCAATTGTATCCTTTGAAAGTACGAATTTGGAAAAAATCTTTTATTTTTCGTGTCTATGTAGTCAGAGGAATGTATATTCATGACTCTAGCTGCGGTCATTTCTTTAGTACTATTTTTATCCCCTTTTTCCATTTTAACCCCAAAAAGTACGGATTTCGAAAAATCCGTCCATTTTCCGTGTCTATGCAATCATAGTAATGTATACACCGAGTTTCATTATTCTAGGTCCAGCCGTTTGGTTGGTACCATTTCTATCCCTCTATTTCCATTTTATCCCTTAAAAGTACGAATTTGGAAAAAATAATTTCATATTATGTATCTACTCGATTAGAGGAATGTACAAAGCGAATTTCGTGTTTCTAGCTGTTTTGGTTTGATATGTACCTTTTTTTATCCCTTTTTGCCCCATTCGTTTTAAAAATCGTTCTATGGTGCACGTTTTTGTTATCGGGGGAATGCGCATACCCTATATCAAATAAGTACAAGCAGACATATTGAAAAAATATGCTTAAATACTCTAAAATATTTGGGGTAATTATGGGGTTTTTCAGTCCTTGTGAGGGAAAAAATGTTCCTATTAACTTCAATTATGATCTACGGGCTAATTTGGTCAACTTTTTATTGAAATGAAACTAATTTATTTCATGTTTTACCCAACGTTTCCCTGGCTTGTTTCCAGCTTCTTCAGGGGTCTGCTTATTTGAAAATCCTACCATCCTATCCCTTTGGGCCGATATTGCCCAGTTTCCATTCCAACCGATCTACGACTATAAGACGTATTTATGCAAAATTTGGACCTCCTAACTCCTTTCGTTTAAATGCTAGCGTGCTTTCAACAGACGGACGGACGGACATGGCTAGATCGTCTTGGAATTTTATGACGATCAAGAATATATATACATTATATGGTCTCAGGTCGATATTTCAAGGTGTTACAAACGAAATGACAAAGTTAGTATACCCCCATCCTGGAGGTGGAGGGTATAAAAATGCTTAAATACTCTAAATTATTAGGGGTTAAACTATTATGGGTATTTTTAGTACGTATGAGGGAAAAAATTGTCCCTTTGCACCGATTTGGACGTCATTGCTCCTTTCGTTTAGATGCTAGCGTGCTTTCAACAGACGGGCGGAAGGACACGGCTATATCGTCTTGGAACTTTATGACGAAGAATATAAATATATACTTTATAGGGTCTCAGGTCGATATTTCAAAGTGTTACAAACGAAATGACAAAGTTAGTATACCCCCATCCCAATTGATGTGTATCATTTTTAAATATATTTCAAATTAAATCTATGGGCGAAAATATCTACTTTCGTAAAAAGATGTGCAACATTTGAAATGAAGGAAATTTAAAATGGACATCCTTTCAGAATTAGGTGACATTCGCAGTCCCAGATTTTATTATGTTGATAATAAAATCAGGGACAGATTAGTTCTCTTAGTAGAACATCATTTTATATAATGTATTAAGTTAACATAAAATAAAAAATTGTGACAACATTGTTATGTTTTTCATTTTTATAAACAAGTGAAGTTGAAATGGAATATTTTAAGCAATATAGTAAATTAATAATTTTCTTCTAATATATGAGCCAAAAAACACCGCCAAAAAACTAACCGACAAATATTGAAAATATCACCTTCACGTGGTTTATTATAAGAGGTTGTGTTTTTAAACCTATTTTTCCTGTACGCAAAACTACAAAAACTTTAGAAACATTTTTTGAAGAGAACAAGTAAGGAAAGGCTAAAGTCGGGCGAGGCCGACTATATAATACCCTACACTACTCCCTGCGTATATACCTCCCTTTTATTACTAAACCCAGGTGTTTCATGGCAGCAATTTTATGTAGTTCATATAAATTATTCAGAATACTATAAATTCATCTTTAGTCATATTTAACGAATATGGTAATTGATCCAATTATCCGACAGACAAATACAAATTATACAGTAGTAATAGGATGAATCGGACCGACATTTGAAGGGAGGCCTATGACAACACTTGGGGCCTGTTTCAAAACATTTGCCTATATATTTCTCATTCACGGTAGGTATTCATAGTTGAAATATATCATGATCCGATGTAAGACGTTGTTTCGAGCGCTGTATTAAAGTAGAATGGGAGTCCCATTTGGGTTATTCCAAAGTATGGACACATATATTTGACTTTGTATTCTTAGTTGAAATATAATATAATCTGCAAAATTTGAAAAAAAAATCCGATGTGAAATTTGCGTTCTTGAGGGGTAAAAAATTAAAATGTGGCCATTTGTAAGGGCTCTACATTAAAAAGTGGTTCAATATAGAACACTTTCAAATATGACATGATATGCAAAATTATATCGAGATATAATGCACGATGTGGGTTCTAGAGATGTAATAGAGTAGAATGGGGGCCCAATTTGTATGGGGGTTATACCAAAATATAGACCCATATATTTGACTTTCATAATATGTCTGCTTAGTTGAAATAAATATAATAGAAAATGCAAAATTTGATAAACTTCCGATATAAATTGTGGGTCCTAGAGGGGTAATAATAGATAAAATCCTTTATAGATAATTTTCAAAGTAGATATTCTTTATTGAAATATAACATGATCTGCAAAATTTTATCAATATCCAATGTAAGATGTGGGATCGAGAGCGATAATAGTGTAAACTGGGGGCCCATTTGTATGGGGCTATTCCAAAACATTGACCTATATAGCTGGCTTTCAAAATACCTGTTTCTAGTATAAATGTAACATTGTGTGGAAAATTTGATCAAGATACGATGTAAAATGTGCATTTTAGAGCAGTACTATTGTAAATCGGAGGTACATTTGTATGGGGGCTACCGTACTATCCGTATGTTGAATCGACATCCGGCAAATATCTCTCCCTCCAATTATGACATTCAGAGATTCAAAACAGATGTAAACAGACACCACTCCCTCTTTCCTCCATCCAATACCTGATCTTCCTTCCGCCAACGCAATGCACTACATTTATAGGAGACATCCCTTGAGTGTTGGTTCAGTGAAAAAAATATTTATTTTAAAAAGTCTCGTTTTAAAAATTTTCATTCATTCATTTTTACTGCAACCCTTTCGGAACAATTTTTATACAATTTGGAATATATAGTCTCAATAGGTTTTTAGGCGTTGTTAATTGTTCCAATACGCATTTTAGTGGCCAAAAACCCATTGAGTATTTTATGCGAAGAGTCGGATTCCAAAGTCGATTCATTCAGAAACAGACGATAATCATGTCATTTATAAATAAATTTAGATTCTAGAAAAAAATATTCAAAAAAGTCTTGAGCCAGGATAATATCCCAATTCGAATCAAATGTGTTCTTTACAGACAGAAATACAACAATTAAAAATAAAACAAGTAAGGAAAGGCTAAAGTCGGGCGGGGCCGACTATATAATACCCTACACCACTCCCTGCGTATGTACCTCGCTTTGATTACTAAACCCATTTATTTCATGGGAGCAATTTTATGTAGTTCATATAAATTATACTTTAAATTCATCTTTAGTCATATTTAATGAATATGGTTAATAATATGGTAATTGATCCAATTATCCGAAAGACAAATACAAATTATACAGTAGTAATAGGATGAATCGGACCGACATTTCAAAAGGGGGCCTATAACTATATTTTGGGCCTGGTCCAAAACATGGGCCTATATTTCTCATTCACGGTAGGTATTCCTGGTTGAAAAATATCATGATCAGCAAAATTTGATGATTGGTGAAATATAATATGTAAAGTTTGGTCAAAATCGGTTAAACATTCTGGAGCAACATTTGTATGAGAGCGATATCTAAATCTGAACCGATCTTACCCACTTTCACCATAGGTTGGATTATAATATGTTGTGCCAATTTTAAGGAAAAACGGGTACAATATGTGGATTTTAAAGCGGAAAAAGTCAAATCGGGAGCGACATTTGTATGTGGGCTATATCTAAATCTGTACCGATCTTACCCAGTTTCAGCATTGGTGTTTCTAGTTCGATTATAAAATGCTGTGCCAAATTTAAAGAAAATCGGGTTTAATATGACGTTTCTAGAGCGGAAAATGTCAAATCGGGAGCGACATTTGTATGGGGGCTATATCTAAATCTGAACCGATTTCCTCCAAATTCAATACCGATGGTCCTTGGCCAGAAAAAATAACTTCTGCCAAGTTTCATGACAATCGGACCACAATTGCGACCTGTAGAGTGCGAACAAGCTTAGATGGACTGCAGACGGACGGACAGACAGACATCGTTAAATCGACTCAGCTGGCGATTCTAAGCCGATCCGTATACTTAAAGGTGGGTCTAGCTCAATTATTTTTTGGTGTTACAAACATTTGGCGGAAAACTAACTTATAATACCCTAGACCACGATGTGGTGTAGGGTATAAAAAATAGTAATTTTCGTTATAACACTTCAAAAAATTGTCGAAATAATGAAAAAATAAAGTTAAAAGCTATTAGTGCGGTCTGATTTCTGTTTTTTTGGAAGACCTTTTTTTTGGGAGATGCCCATATGTGGAAAATTGGAACTGTGTTAGAAATTTTCCACAACCAATAATATTTATACTTTATGTTGCATCCTATGAATATATCAATGTGTTGCAAATGAAATGCCAAAATGATGGTGGAAGGTATAACAACTTTTAGTGTCTATTTTGAGATTGTGATTCAAAAAATCACCAGAAAAGCTTATACACAGCTTTTCTAAATACAAAATGCTTGTAAACTAATGTTCTCAATATTAATATCATTTTTTGCAGAAGTCAAACATATCTGTATTGAATTTTGGCCAATTGAAATCATCAGTATGTTCTACCCCACAAGCAGAAGCAAAATGAGCATAAATTGTAGAAAAAAAATTCTGCACAAGGACTGAAAGAATTTTCAAAATATTTTTCCTTTTTATTCTGCCAAAAGTAAATTGATATTTGTGGAAATACACCAAAGGTCAATAGGAGTAGTGGGTGCAGTGTCTCCATCATTTGGCCCTCTTTCTCCCAGTAACTTTTCCCACCACACCCTAACGTGCCTACACGCCGCAGACTCAAATTGATTTCAAGCGATTTGCTTTAAAAATATCTATTTTTTAATACGAAAACAGATTTGGTGCAAAACAACTCCTATCTCGTTTTGCTGTCGATGCATAATAAATCAATTCAATTGCTTTGCAATTCCGTTTCATCCACACAGAAAAAAAAACGCTAAAAAATGCAATCGTTCAAATGCAGTTCGAAATCAATAATAACGAAATCAAAAACAGATCAAAAAACAACAATTCTATAAACAAATGTTCATTAGTCCTTTGAATATTTGTGGCGGGTGTTTTTCCATTTTTTTCGCGCATTGAAATTTTCAAATGCTTCGAAAGCGAATTTTTTAAATGGCATGAAAAAATTTATACATTTATTGCAATGAAACATTCATGTACGTGTGGAAAATTGGGAATTTTAAATGTAAATGGGCAATATGCTGGAAATCTATCAATGCGGAGGCAGAAAGTAAACAGAAACAAGTAAAAACGGCGTTAAGTTCGGCCGGGCCGAACTTTATATACCCTCCACCATGGATTGCATTCCACAGAGGTTGTCGGTTTTCGTAGAAGTGCAGTAATATTACAGGAAAATATAATTTTTTTAATATAGGCAAACCAAAACAAATATTGAAAAAATAATTTTATAAATAAATATAATATTTTAATTATTTCAAACCATTATTTATTTCAAATCAAAAAATAAATATTCTTATATTTATATTTTCAAAAAGCTTAAATACCATAAATATTGGTAGATAGTGGGAGCTACAGTTGGTTGTATTTTCATTCTATTTTAATTCCAAAAGTACAAAAAAATCCATTATCAGACGTACATAGTGCAAAATAACCTAACTTCATGATTCATCCAATTTTTGCCATAATAGAAATGGTACAAAATTTGGAAAAAAAACTTTTTATTTTGCGTGTCTATGCAGGCAGAGGAATGTATACACCGAATTCCATAATTCCAGCTGCGACCATGTGGTTGGTACCATTTTTACCCCCTTGACGTTTCTACGCAATTAGAATTTCATCATTCTAGCTGTAGTCATTTAGTTGGTACTATTTTTATCCCTCTGTACCATTGTATCCCTTGAAAGTACGAATTTCGAAAAATTCGTTTATTTTCCGATTCCTACTCAATCAGAGGAATGTATACTCCGAATTGCATGACTCTAGCTGCGGTCATTTGGTTGGTACTATTTGTATCCCCTTTTTCAATTTTAACCCCAAAATGTACGAATTTCGAAAAATTCGTCTATTTTCCGTGTCTACGCAGTCAGAGGAATGTATACTCAGAATTTCATGACTCTAGCTGCGGTCATTTAATTGGTACTATTTTTATCCCTTTTTCATTTTAACCCGAAAAAGTACGAATTTCGAAAAACATGTTTATTTTAAGTGTCTACGCAATCAGAGGAATGCATACACCGAATTTCATTATTCCAGGTGTAGCCGTTTGGTTGGTACCATTTTTATCCCTCCGTACCCATTGTATCCCTTGAAAGTACGAATTTGGAAAAAAAACCTTTTATTTTTCATGTCGACGTAGTCAAAGAAATGTATACTTCGAATTTCATGACTCTAGCAGCGGTCATTTGGTTGGTACTATTTTTATCCCCTTTTTCTATTTTGTCCCCAAAAAGTACGAATTTCGAAAAATCCGTTTATTTTCCGTGTATACGCAGTCATGTCTACGTAGTCAAAGGAATGTATACTTCGAATTTCATGACTCTAGCTGCGGTCATTTGGTTGGTACTATTTTTATCCCCTTTTTCTATTTTGTCCCCAAAAAGTACGAAATTTGAAAAATCAGTTTATTTTTGTGTGTACACAGTCAGAGGAATGTATACTCCGAATTTCATGACTCTAGCTGCGGTCATTTGATTGGTACTATTTTTATCCCCTTTTTTCATATTAACCCCAAAAAGTACGAATTTTGAAAACTCCGTGTATTTTACTTATCTATGCAATCAGAGGAATGTATACATCGAATTTCATTATTCTAGGTACAGCCGTTAGGTTGGTACCATTTTTATCCCTCTTTTCCCATTTTACCCCTTAAAAGTACGAATTTGAAAAAAAAATACTTTTATATCATGTATCTACTCAATTAGA
Organism: Polietes domitor; assembly: GCA_947397865.1. Taxonomy (NCBI): domain Eukaryota; kingdom Metazoa; phylum Arthropoda; class Insecta; order Diptera; family Muscidae; genus Polietes; species Polietes domitor. The sequence goes on along the minus strand of OX377622.1, from coordinate 44,473,285 downwards.
GGAATGTACACACCGAATTTCGTGTTTCTAGCTGTTGTCGTTAAATGTGTACCATTTTTATCCCTTTTTTGCCCCATTTCACCCCCTACAAATAAGAATCACTTTATGCTGCAGTTTTTTGCTATAAGGGTAATACGTATACCAAATATCAAGCAAATATAAACAGACATATTCAAAAAACATGCTTAAATACGCTAAAATAGTAGGGATTATTATGGGTATTTTTAGTCCTTGTGAGGGAAAAATTTTTCCCTTTGGGCCGATTTCGCCCCATTTCAATCCCAACCGATCTACGACTATAAGACGCATTTATGGTAAATTTGGACGTCCTAGCTCCTTTCGTTTAGATGCTAGCGTGCTTTCAACAGACGGACAGACGGACGGACATGGCTAGATCGTCTTAGAATTTTATGACGATCAAGAATATATATACTTTATAGGGTCTCAGGTCAATATTTCAAGGTGTTACAAACGGAATGACAAAGTTAGTATACCCCCATCCTGGAGGTGGAGGGTATAAAAATAGGAAGTATTTTTTAACCTTAGTTATTTTGAATAACTTCCACAAAAACTCGATACCACATTAATGTCCATACCATAAAGTATACGAGTAGTATTTTCACAAGTGAATGTGAACATTCGTACAGAATCACTATGGTATCCGCTTTGCATCCACAAGTTTTGTGTTTGCATTTTGGCGAGGAATAAAATTTTTGGATTTTTTGCCACTTTTTAATTAACAATATAATATTTTTATTGATTTCATCCAATTTCCGAGAGACTATATAAATTTATTTACGGAAACATTTATAACAAAGTACAAGATCTGTAATAGTACATATGTTTAACTAGCAGTACCCGCTGCTTCGCACGCGAAAAAACCAGTTATTTGTTATTTATTTATTTATCTATTTATTTAATTTTCTTTTGGTGGATATAGATAAATCTAAAATAGTAATTTGGAAACATTCTATTATATAGCACTCACACACAATCAAAGTAATGTGCTTGTCGATATGCACTATTTTAGCTGAACTCCTACGTATGTATAATTCTTATCATTTTCTACCAAGTTTTGAACAAAAAAATACCACCATTTATATCCTCAATCTCATGTTTCTAGATGCAGCTAGCTACTTCATAACTTTTGGCACATCTTTCCCAAAAAGTACACATTTTGAAAAATCACTATAGGTAACATGTGTTTTTGCTTCCCCTAAAAATATGTACTTTATTTGGTAAAACATTTATTTCTTGTCGGGACGTATCGTTGTATTAAGTACAAATTTTGAAATATCCATTTATGTTCCGCGTTTAAGTAATTAAAGGACTGTACACAATTTGTATCCCTTTTCGTCCCGCGCATCCCTTAAAAGTACAAATTTCCAAAGTCCAATTTTACTGCGCTTCTACGTGGTCAGAGGAATTTACATACCAAATTTCACTACTTTAGTTGATACCATTTTTATCCCTTTCTGTCCCGCACGCCCCTAAAAAGTACAATTTTCGAAAAATCCAATTTTACTTCGCTTTTATATGATCAAAGGAATTTACATAGCAAATTTCACGATTCTAGGTGTAATACTTTAGTTGGTACCATTTTTATCCCTTTCTGTCCCGCACGCCCATTAAAAGTACAATTTTCGAAAAATCCAATTTTACTTCGCTTTTATATGGTCAGAGGAATGTATGTACCAGATTTCACGATTCTAGGTGTAATACTTTAGTTGGTACCATTTTTATCCCTTTTTGTCCCGCTCGCCCCCTAAAAAGTACAAATTTCGAAAAATTAAATTTTACTTCACTTTTATATGGCCAGAGGAATTTACATACCAAATTTCACGATTCTAGGTGGTACCATTTTTATCCCTTTCTGTCCCGCACGCTCTTTAAAGTACAATTTTCGAAAAATCCAATTTTACTTCGCTTTTATATGGTCGGAGGAATTTACATACCAAATTTCACGATTCTAGGTGTAATACTTTTGTTGGTACCAATTTTAACCCTTTTTATCCCGCACACCCATTAAAAGTACAATTTTCGAAAAATCCAATTTTACTTCACTTTTATATGGTCAGAGCAATTTACATACCAAATTTCACGATTCTAGCTGTAATACTTTAGTTGGTACCATTTTTATCCCTTTTTGTCCCGCTCACCCCTTATAAGTACAAATTTCGAAAAATCAATTTATATTGCAAGTCTACGTTGTCAGAGAAATGTAAATACCGATGCTAGCTGCAATTCTTAAATTGGTACCATTTTTATACCTTTTTGTCTCTTTCCTCCCTTAAAAGTACAAATTTCGAAAAATCCCAATTTGTAGCTCATCTGCATGGTCATAACACCGAATTTCATGTTTCTAACTACTACAGTTTGGTCAGGACGAATGTTCGATGTTTATCCATTTTTTTGTCCCATTTTACCCCCTAAAAGTACGAATTTCGTAAAACCCTTTTTCTTACTCGACGTCTGCGTCATATTTCGTAACTACCCTGAAAATTTCATGACCCTGGCTTCAGCCGGGGGCTGGTCAATGATAAGCCAGCTGCCGCTCTTGGTCAGTCAGTAACGCAACTCTTTTAGATATATAGACGATGATTTGCAAATATTTCGTGTTGAGTTGATCATTTTTGTAGAATAAACTTATAGTCCAGCTGGTCTGAATTCCTTTTTACAGTGGGTCGGAGATTTCATTTTTGTCGAAGGTAACATTATACCAAGAGAGAAAAGTGTTGTAAGTTAATGTCTGAAAGAATTCTTATTGTCAGAACTATATTGTGGAATTGTATGAGGATTATTTTTGTTGAAGATCTTACCCTTCTATCTCCTCTCTTAATGACCCTTCAATATCACCCTTCCTTCGAGAAAATCAAAAAAGTCTTAAAATGGGTCCATGTGGTTATTTGCGAAATTTTCATTTTCTGGGCGCACCTTACCTCTTCGTAAAATGTTCCGGAAGATTAACATATTATCGACTTTTCGGAAGTTGTTTAAAATAGTTTCCTCAAAAGCGGGATATATGTGCATTTGGATTTTGAGATGCGATAAAAATGTGCTTCATACGGAAGTACTTTCTTTTTTGCTGGGAAGCATAAATTTTCAAAAAATTCGCGTAAATATTAGGAGGTATTTTCAGTTCTTGTTAGGGAAATTTGTTCCCTCTGGGCCGATTTCACACATTTAAAGAAAATTTGAACCCTTAGCTCAGTTCGTTCGACAGCTGGCATGCTTTCAATAGACAGACAGACGAACATGGCTAGATCGTCTATACTTTATGGAGTCTTCGATGAATATTTCAAGGTGTTACAAACCGAATGACGAAATGAATATACTCCCAACCTAAGGGGGAAGCTATAAAATAAAGCCCTTCTACTTTATTGACTATATCTCATAAACTACTGAAATGCCACTCTGAAAATTCCAAAGTATTTAGGCCACAGATGTAGCTTTTCAATTTCATCAAAATCGAAGACCTTTGAAACTTCTCATTGATTATAAAGGGTGATTTTTTAAAAGTTATAGGAAAGTTAAAAAAACACATAAAATTCACAAAAATGCATGAATGAATACTGTCCTTATAATTTAATGTTTGAAGATTATTTCATGCAAATGTTGACCTTGACTGCGCCTCAAATTATCCATCCGCTTAGTCCAATTTTAGCATACTCTTTCCAACATTTCGGCCGGTTACTCACAAATAAATACTTCAATGTTGTCTTCCAATGCGTCAATTGAAGCGGGCTTGTCTGTATAGACATGAGCTTTAACATAGCCCCACAAGAAATAGTCTAGAGGCGTTAAATCGCACGATCTAGGCGGCCAATTGACCGGTCCCGAACGTGAAATCAAATGTTCATCGACCTCGCCTCTCAATAAGTCCATTGTTGCGCGTGTCGTGTGGCATGTGGCACCGTCTTGTTGAAACCACATGTCTTGCAAGTCAAGCTCTTGCATTTTGGGCAAAAAAAGTTGGATATCATCTCACGGTAGCGCTCACCATTCACAGTTACGTTACGATTCGCATCATCTTTGAAGATGTACGGTCCAATGATGCCACCAGCCCATAAACCGCACCAAACTGTGACTTTTTCTGGATGCATTGGTAGCTCTTGCAATGCTTCTGGCTGATATTCACTCCAAAAGCGACAATTCTGCCTATTTACGTACCCATTGAGCAAAAAATGAGCTGACCATAAAATGGAAGAAGCGCGCGATAAACTTTCTTAACAGAGCACGCATTTTGATAATAAAATTCAATAATTTGCAAGCGTTGTTCTACATAAGATGACCATCCATCCCGTTTTTCACGGGATTGTGCCACTTTTTATACCCTCCACCTCCGGGATGAGGGTATATTCACTTTGTCATTCCGTTTGGAACACCTTGAAATATTCAACGGAGACCCCGGTCGGTTGGGATTGAAACGGGGCGAAATTGGCCCAAAGGGAAAATTTTTCCCTAACAAGGACTGAAAATACCCCTAATATTTAGACTATTTAGGAATTTTTTTTTTTCAAAATTTCCGATTTTTATACACATGAAATCTATTTCGTACCTTCCTCTAGTAACGTGTAATCATCAAAAAGAACAAGTACGGGTGAAATGAGACAAAAGGGATACAAGTGGTACCAATGATACGACAACAGCTAGATACATGAAATATGGAATGTACATTCCACTAACTGCGTAGACACGTCAAATAAAGGGATTTTGGAAAAGAGGGATAAAAATGGTACCTACCAAACCGCCGAAGCTGAAATCATGAAATTCGTTGTGTACTTTCATCTGACTGTGAAGATGCGAAATAAAACCAATTTTTCGAAATTTGTACTTTTAGCCGGAAAATGGGGCGAATGGGGATAAAAATGGTACCAACCAAACGGCTGCAGCTATAATATTGAAATTCGGTGTGTACACTTCTCTGACTGTTGTGACACGGTTAATAAATAGATCTTCCGATATTCGTAGCATCAGGATCTAAATGGAATCAAATTTGGCTACAATCAAACAATTGTGGCTAAAATCCTGATATTAAGTATTTGCACTCGTCCGTCTACGTAAACGCGGAAAATAAGAGTTACGATTTTTTAGGGTCAAAATGGAAAAAGGAGTGAAACTGGTACCAAAAGAACGGCTGTAGCTAAAATCATGAAATTAGGTGTGAACATTCCACTCTGAACCATATTGGATCTTCAATATTACAACTTTTCCTATCAAAACGGTACAGACATTTAGGCTGTAGATGGAATCAAGAAATTGCAAATGGGGAAACCCGGGCTTGAGAGGAATTGCTTCTACCTAATAGTATTAATCCCTATTAATATTATAAAACCTTAGTCTGTCTGTTTGTTTGTTCCGCAATCACGCGTAAACGGCTGAACCGATGTTGTTGAAATTTTCAGTTCAGATAGATGCAGGTCTGGAAGGAACTATAGGCTATAGAATTTTAAAAAATTTGGAGAGTGGCAATAGTGTTTTTGAGAACTAGAAGGCTGAAAATTGGTACATATATATTACTGACCACGAGAATGATAAATGTGATGCTGAAATTTGGATTTTCGTTTTGTGGGCGGAGTGGGCGTGACATAGTGTTCGTTTGAGCTAGAAGGCTGAAAATTGGAACGTATATATTACTGACCACAAGAAATATCAATTTAATGTCGAAATTTGGATTTTCTTTTTGTGGGCGGAGTGGGCATGGCAAAAGCGTTTTTGAGAGCTAGAAGGCTTGAAATTGGTACATATATATTACTGACCACGAGAAAGATAAAAATGATGCCGAAATTTGGATTTTCGTTCCGTCGGCGGTGGGTACGTGGCAGAAGTTTTTTTTGAACTAAAAGGCTGAAAATTGGAGCGTATATATTACTGATCATGAGAAAGATATATATGATGCCGGATTTTGAGTTTTCGTTTCGTGGGCGGTGGGGGCGTGGCAAGTGTTTTTTTTCAGCTAGAAGGCTGAAAATTGGAACGTATATATTACTGACCACTATAAAATTTAATAAGAAACCTGATTTTAATTGTAATTAATTTGCTTTTGGCCTGGCGAAGCGGGCGGGATTCAGCTAGCAGTTATGTATAGTAGAAGACTATTAATATAATAATAATGAAAAAAATTTCCTAATATGTTAGTGCATTTCTATGTAATGTCGACAGCCTCTAATCTACCAATAATACTGTGAAATACACTCCGTTGTGGAAGGTATATAAGATTCGGCCCGGCCGAACTTAACGCCTTTTTACTTGTTAAGTTGGCAATTTACAGTGCTTGTAAAATAAGATGCATGACTTTATGAAGAAGTATTGTTCGCATGCATTATCGGAAAGTTCTTCACGACTGATTTAAAATGGTATAGAAAATTACATATGTCCTAGTGGAAAAGGACGTTGCAAATTTAGAAATATTTTTTATCCTTGCAAAACGTCATTTGGATTTTGTGCAAAATTTGTCAGAAAATAGCCCATAATTTTCTATAAAATCTGTCAAAATTTCAGGTTGGGATCACTATGGGATCGGCATGGTCGCTTGTGGACCAAAAATTAAATTATCAATTCCTTTCCAACAAGCATTTTCAAACTAAAATCGGACCAAAAATGTGGAAGTAAAGTAGATTTTATAAAGAAATTCATTAAAATAGTACTAAAAGATAACTCATGCAAATGATAGTTCAAAACAGAGCCACGTCCAAAAAAAATTTAATATGACTTTAAATGAGTATTATACTTTAAACGAATTCGTATGCATTAATATTATTTTCTATTCAAGAAACTCAAAAAGTAAAAAATAATATTAATTATTGCATTTTTGCTAGTACTAAAGAACGGTTTCATCGGTATTATCAAAAGCTAAAAACCGAAAACAGTTTTTATACACTCCACGAGAGTATTATGTCTTTGTGCATTTGTCTGTAACACCCAAAAGGAAACGAGATAGACCCACTGTTAATTATACCGATCGTCTTAGAATCACTTTCTGAGTCGATTTAGCGATGTCCGTCTGTCTGTCCGTCCGTCCGTCCGTCCATCTATTCTTGTAATCACGATACAGGTCGCAATTGTAGACAGAACCAAATGAAACTTTGCACAGCGAAGTTTTTCGGGATAAGGACGAACGCTATTTAATTTGAAGCAAATCGGTTCAGATTTAGATATAGCCCCCATACGAATTTCACTCCCAATTTCACTCTAGATACCACATATCACAACAGATTGTCTTTAAAATTGGCAAACCATCTTATATTTCAACTAGAAACACCTGTGGTAAAAATGTGTTAGATCGGTTCAGATTTATATATAGCTCCCATACAAATTTCTCACCCGATTTGACTTTTTCCGCTCTAGATACCACATATTGTATCAGATTGTCTTCAGATTTGGTAAAACATCTTATATTCCCACTAGAAACTCCCATGGTGAATATCGGACAGATCGGTTCAGATTTATATATAGCTCCCATACAAATTTCGCTCCCGATTTGACTTTTTCCGCTGTAGAGACCACATAATGTATCAGATTGTCTTCAGATTTGGTAAAACATCTTATATTCCCACTAAAACACCCATGGTGAATATCGGGCAGATCGGTTCAGATTTATATATAGCTCCCATACAAGTTTCGCTCCCGATTTGACTTTTTCCGCTCTAGAAACCACATAATGTATCAGATTGTCTTCAGATTTGGTAAAACATCTTATATTCCCACTAAAACACCCATGGTGAATATCGGGCAGATCGGTTCAGATTTATATATAGCTCCCATACAAGTTTCGCTCCCGATTTGACTTTTTCCGCTCTAGAAACCACATAATGTATCAGATTGTCTTCAGATTTGGTAAAACATCTTATATTTAAACTAGGAACATCTATGGTGAAAATATGTCAAATCGGTTCAGATTTAGATATAGCCCCCATACAAATGTCGCTCCCGATTTGACTTTTCCGCTTTAAATGCCACATATTGTACTCGATTTTCTTTAAATTTAGCACAACATCTTATAATCTAACTTAAAACACCTATGGGGAAAGTGGGTAAGTTCGGTTCAGATTTAGATATAGCCCCCATATAAATGTCGCTCCCGATTTGAATTTTGCGCTCTACAAACCATATATTGTACCCGATTTTCTTTAAATTTGGGACAACATCTTATAATCCAACTAGAAACACTATGCAGAAATTGGGTAAGATCGGTTCAGATTTAAATATAGCCCATATACAAATGTAGCTCCCATAAGTTTAACCGATTTTGGACAAACTATACATTTTATTTTTCACCTATTTTGTTCCAGGTTTCAATATATTCTCATACAAATGTCCTTTCCGATATAACATTTTTTGTCAAACACATACATTTACAGGATACAAAAAACCTTCTCGTTTTCACTTTTCACCGAATTGAATTGTATTCGGATTGAAAGTGGAGTGTATCATAGAGTCGGCCCCGCCCGACTTTAGCCTTTCCTTACTTGTTTTAATTGTATTCCCTAAAGAATATCCTAAGAGGGCAACTAGAATCCCCCACTTCATATAGTTCCAGTCGTACATTTTCAAAACGCCATTATATCTGTATTTATTTTCGGTCCACTCTACCAACATGTCATTTTACAGTGTTATTTAAAGTAAGGGACCTTATGTTTAACTAGCAGTACCCGCTACTTCGCACGCGAAAAATCCAGGTATTTGTTATTATCCGTCTCTGTTTTAGGATAGTATTTATTTGATTTTTTTTTCTAAAATAGTAAATTGAGTAAAATCCTTTCTTAGTCGACGTCTACGTCATATTTCGGAACTACCCTTAAAATTTCATGACCCTGGCTTCAGCCGTTTGGTCTGGGGGCTGGTCAATGAAAAGTCAGTAACGCAACTCTTTTATATATATAGATTAAGAATGCTGTTACCTAACCATTTCACGACCCACTGTGCTACGTAAATGTATAGAAAAATATCGCAAATATCTTAATTCTAGTTATGCCTATAATCACAATAAATGAAACACAAATATTGAACAAAAATTCCCATTTCTCAAATTGTTGCCATAGTGAATGTTAAGGACAACTCCAACGAGGCATTACTCTGTTGGAAATGTGACCCCAACATGGACAAACGTGATAAGCTCTAAATATAACTATGAATGAATGTGTGCATACAGATGCCTCACTAGCCAAAAGGATTAAGTTCTTTTAAGAAGAAACCAAGAAAAACAATTTTAAAACTTTTATGGGTTCATCTTTCTTGAATATTTAAGCTTTTATTAGAGGCAGTGTAGATTAAATAATAAATCAGCACTTCATTTGAACACATCACCCAAATGAAGTTAATCGCTTTGGCTTGTGCCAAGCATCTAATATAGCATGGCCTAAGGATACATTTTTATGGCGTGTTGGCCATTTTAAAATATGACTAAAACCAACAAAATAACAACAAAATATCAACCACTGATTATTGCGGTGACCTGAAAACTATGAGCCATGTGGTTTTCACATAAATCCATTTTATGTATTTTTTAATTTATTCCACTTTTTCTCTACGGGATGGGGGTGCGGTGTGTACGTGTAGATGTGGTTGGGCGTGTTTTAATAGTGATGGTGATAAAAATGTGTTTTGGAATTTTTAAATTATTTTATTTAACATTTAAATAGTTAAAATTGGAATAAAATTAGTTAGGAACAATGTGTTAATTAAAGGAAGGACAATCATGTCGTTTTTGCAAATGAAATAAATTGTAAGATAACTCAAATATCTGACAGGAATTTCTCAAGGAAAGTTTTCATTGACATTGCTGTTCAATGACCACAATCTTCAGAGAAATTTACACAAAATTGTCATTAGCATATTAAATGAAAATATAATATTTTCGATTTAAATAAATTTTCTTTCGTATATTTCATAAAATTTGTATAGAAGGATTTCCAATTAGAGTCGACGTCGACATTATGTTGCTTTGGTGACGTTTGGCAAAAATGTAGTTTATTTATTATCATTGATGCCAAATCATCGTGTTACACAATTGAGCATTCAAAAAGGTACCGAGAAAGGGGGCTGCCAAATCAACACGATTGAGCAATATGTCCGATTGATAAGACTTTATTAACAAAATAAGTATTCTCAGCAAACGTTGCTCTGATCTTATGGCAGATGTGGTCGTTATTCAAATTTGACTCACCAATGTTTGGAGGCCAAATTCGAGATGATCAGTTGGGTAACACTACTGACTCTAAAAATTAATAGATAATTCTTTTTATTATTTTTATTAAAGTATGGTTCAGGTACAGTGTCCAAAGAATTGAGAAAAAATATATTTTTTTTGCAAGTACGAAAAAACTCATAATAAATAATATACCCTCCACCATGGGTTGCACTCCACAGAAGCTGTCGATTTTCGTAGAAGTGCACTAACATTATAAGCAAATGTTAAATTTTGTTAATATAGCCAAACAAAAACGAATAAAAATATTAAAAAAATATAATTAAATATAAATTTTCAGTTTTTTCGTTTGTTTTATATTGGTCTGTAATCAATATTTGATTTGAACTCTGATATTGTCCGGGCTCAAGACCATTTTGCAATTTATTACAGACCAAAATATGTTTACTTAACAAGGCCGAGACCCGAATACTTTCACAGGTCGGAAGTCCTGATATTAGTAGTGTACAGCCAAGTAATAAATGTCACCATGAAATTTGTAAATAAATTTGTATTCTATAAAATATAGATACAAAATGGTCTTGAGCCAGGAGAATATCCCAGTTCAAATTAAATATAACTAGTAAGGAAAGGCTAAAGTCGGGCGGGGCCGACTCTATGATACACTCCACTTTCAATCCGAATACAATTTAATTCGGTGAAAAAGTGAAAACGGGAAGGATTTTTGTATCCTTTAAATGTATGTGTTTGACAAAAAATGTTAAATCGGAAAGGACATTTGTATGGTGGTATATTGAATTCTGGAACGAAATAGGTGAAATATAATATGTATAGTTTGGCCAAAATCGGTTGAACATTTAGGAGCTACATTTGCATTTGCGCTATATCTAAATCTGAACCGATATTAGCCACTTTCACCATAGGTTTTTTACTTGGATTATAAGCTGTTGTACCAAATTTAAAGAAACTCGAGTACAATATGTGGTTTCTAAAGCGTTGGATTATAAGATGGTGTGCCAAATTTAAAGAAAATCGAGTTCAATATGTGGTTTCTAGAGCGGAAAATGTCAAATCGGGAGCGACATTTGTATGGGGGCTATATCTAAATCTGAACCGATCTTACCCACTTTCTGCATAGGTGTTTCTAGTTGGGTTATAAGATGTTGTGTCGAATTTGAAGAAAATCGGGTACAATATGAGATTTGAATGGGGGCTATATCTAAATCTGAACCGATTTTATCCATTTTAAGCATAGGTATTTCTAGTTGGATTATAAGATGTTGTGCCAAATTTAAAGAAAATCGGGTACAATATGTGGTTTCTAGAGCGGAAAATGTCAAATCGGGAGCTACATTTGTATGGGGGCTATATCTAAATCTGAACCGATCTTATCCAATTTTTGCATAGGTGTTTCTAGTTGGGTTATAAGATGTTGTGCCAAATTTAAAGTAAATTGGGTACAATATGTGGTTTATAGAGCGGAAAATGTCAAATCGGGATCGACATTTGTATGGGGCTATATCTAAATCTGAACCGATCTTACCCACTTCCTGCATAGGTGTTTCTAGTTGGGTTATAAGATGTTGTGCCAAATTTAAAGAAAATTGGGTACAATATGTGGTTTGTAGAGCGGAAAATGTCAAATCGTATTTGTATGGGGGCTATATCTAAATCTGAACCGATCTTATCCAATTTTTGCATAGGTATTTCTAGTTGGATTATAAGATGTTGTGCCAAATTTAAAGAAAATCGGGTTCAATATGTGGTTTCTAGAGCGGAAAATGTCAAATCGGGAGCGACATTTGTATGGGGGCTATATCTAAATCTGAACCGATCTTACCCACTTTCTGCATAGGTGTTTCTAGTTGGGTTATAAGATGTTGTGCCAAATTTAAAGAAAATTGGGTACAATATGTGGTTTGTAGAGCGGAAAATGTCAAATCGTATTTGTATGGGGGCTATATCTAAATCTGAACCGATTTGCCTCAAATTAAATAGCGTTCGTCCTTGATCTACAAAACTTACTTGTGCCAATTTTTGTTAAGATCGGACTATAATTGCGACCTGTAATTTGATTACAACAATAGACGGACAGACAGACACCGAGTTTCATTATTGGTTGGTACCATTTTTATACCATCCACCTCCAGGATGGGGGTATACTAACTTTGTCATTCCGTTTGTAACACTTTGAATTATCGACCTGAGACCCTATAAAGTATATATATTATTGATCGTCATAAAATTCTAAGACGATTTAGCCATGTCCGTCCGTCCGTCTGTTGAAAGCACACTAGCATCTAAACGAAAGGAGCTAGGACGTCAAAATTTTACATAAATGCATCTTATAATCGTAGATCGGTTGGGATTTAAACTGGGTAAAATAGGTCCAAAGGGAAAATTTTTTCCCTCGCAAGGACTAAAAATATATATATATATTTTTCAATATGTCTGCTTGTACTTACTTGATATGGGATATGAGTATTCCCCCTATAAGAAAAACGTGCATCACAAAGTAATTTTTATTCGTAGGGGGTGAAATGGGTAAAAAAGGGATAAAAATGGTGTACATATCAAACGACAACAGCTAGAAACATGAAATCGGTGTGTACATTCCTCTAATCGAGTAGCTACATACATAATATAAAAGTATTTTTTCCACATTCGTACTTTTAAGGGGTAAAATGGGAATAGAGGGATAAAAATGGGACCAACCAAACGGCTGTACCTAAAATAATGAAATTCGGTGTATACATTCCCCTGATTGCATAGACACGTAAAATAAACGGATTTTTCAAAATTCGTAATTATTGGGGTTAAAATGGAAAAAGGTGATAAAACTAGTACCAACAAAACCGCTGAAGTTGAAATCATGAAATTGTGTATACATTCGTCTGCGAGAGTAGACGCGAAACATAACAATCTAAATTTGAACTTTTAGGGGGAAGTCACGCGAAAGGGGATAAAAATAGGGAAACAATTTTCCCTAACAATGATTGAAAATATCCCTTAATATTTACACTATTAACGAATTTTTTAAAATTCCTGATTGATATGCACTTGAAATTTGTTGCGTAAATACCTCTTGTAGCGTAAGAGCATCAGAAATTAAATAAAAGATTTAGCTGTGAAATGGAACAAAAGGGGATAGAAATAGTACCAATGAATCGACAACAGCTAGAAACATGAAATTTAGGATGTTCTTCTCTTTAATTGCGTAGATACGTAAAATAAAGGGATTTTTCAAAATGCCTACTTTTAAGGGATACAATTAAAAAAAGTAATAAAAATTTTACCTACCAAACCGCTGAAGTTGAAATCATGAAATTCGGTGTATACTTTCATCTGACTGTGCATATACCAAATAAAAGAATTTGAAATTTTTACTTTTAGGTGGAAAATGGGAATTAAATGGTACCAACCAAACGGTTGCAGCTATAATAATGAAATTTGGTGTGTACACTTCTCTGACTGCGGTGACGCGAATAATAAAGAGATTTTCCGATATTCATAGCATGAGGATCTAAATGAATTTGGCTACAATCAAACGGTTGCAGCTAGAATCATGATATTCATGATAAGGTGCCGACTTGAATTAACGAAACAACGTATCACTTTCGCTGGGCCTAACGAATATAATTTATTACCAATCGATTTGAAAAACATATCCGTTTTGTTAACTTTTAAAAACAATTTAAAACAAAATTTGCTACACAATGTTGAAATACTTCTTACTACATGAAATTAATTTAAAAATACTTTGTAAATAATTAATATAATGTATTAAAATATTTGAAACTAGCTGAACCCCGCCCGCTTCGCCAGGCAAAAAAAAAAAACAAATGGTAAAATTAAAATCAGGCTTCATATTGATTTTTATCGTGGTCAGTAATATATACGTTCGAATTTTCAGCTTTCTAGCTCAAAAAACACTTTTACCACGCCCTCACCTGGCCCACTTTCTCATGGTCAGTAATATATACGTTCCATTTTTCAGCCTTCTAGCTCCAAGAACACAATTGCCACGCCCAATCCGCCCACAAAAAGAAAATCAATATTTCGGCATCAAATTGATCTTTATCGTGGTCAGAGAACACTATTGCAACGCCCACAACACGAAAATCCAAAATACGCCATCAAATTCATCTTTCTCATGATTAGTAATATTTTCAGTCTTCTAGCTATTCAGCCTTCTAGCTTTTACCACGTCCCCACCGACCACGATAGGTAAAACCAAATTTCGGCATCATATTTATCTTTCTCGTTGTCAGTAATACATATGTATCAATTTTCAGCCTTCTAGCTCTCAAAAAGACTTTTGCCACGCCCACTACGCCCACAAAATGAATATCCAAATGTCGGCATCATATTTATCATTCTCGTGGTCAGTAATATATACGTTCCAATTTTCAATCTTCTAACTCTCAAAAACACTTTTGCCACGCCTACTCCGCCCTCAAAATGAAAATCCAAATTTCGGCATCAAATTTATCATTCTCGTGGTCAGTAATATATACGTTCCAATTTTCAGTCTTCTAGCTCTCAAAAACACTTTTGCCACGCCCACTCCGCCCACAAAATGAAAATCAAAATTTCGGCATCATATTTATCATTCTCGTGGTCAGTAATATATACGTTCCAATTTTCAGCCTTCTAGCTCTCAAAAACACTATTGCCACGCCCCCTCCGCCCACAGAGTAAATTTTTAAAAATTCTATAGCCTATAGTTCCTTCCAGACCTACATCTATCTGTACAACAACATCGGTTCACCCGTTTACGCGTGATTGCGGAACAAACAAACAGACAGACAGACTTACACAAAGGTTTTATAATATTAATAGGGATATGGATAAATTTTGTATATTGATTATTGCGAACTTGATAGCCTCTATAAAGCCATACTTGGCGCTGAGGCATTATGTATATTTGTAAATACAATATTGAAATAAAGACAAATAATTAAAAAAAGTATTTGCACTCGTCTGTCTACGTAGACGCGGAAAATAAGAGTTACAAATTTTTCTGAATTCATACTTTTATGGTTAAAATGGAAAAAAGAGTGAAACTGGTACAAATAACATTCCACTACGAAACATATTGGATCTTCAATATTACAACTATTCCTATCAAAATGGTACAGACATTTAGGTTGCATATGGAATCAAGAAATTCAAAATTAGGAAAATCGGGCTTGAGGGAAATTGTTTCCACCTAATAATATTTAGGGCACATGTTTGAAGATTTCTGACTAATAATGATATTAATATATATAAATAATAATATTATATATAACTAGCTGACCCGACAAAAATTTTCCTGTCCATATTTCAATTAGTTTGTTTGTGATCGTCGTGTGAATTTTTGAAAAGCCATTTCAAATTTTTAAGAAAGAAAAGAAAAAAATGAGAAAAAGATTGTTCTCAGTGATTATTGTATCGATTAACGTTTGCTGGCATAGATATTCAAATTAATGGTACGATCTAATTCAGATCGCGCCAATGGAAGTGTCTGCACGTTCGCTTAAGTGGATTTTGAAAAATGTTTAGGAACACCTTTCGCATGAGTTTGATTTTTCATACGGTGAACTGGAAAAATCGACGGGGAATATAATGGAGAAGGTCCACATTTCAACGGCGATTTTGCCATTGACACTTTCAAGCAAGTGTTTTGAATATAGTTGTGCAGATTCGTCGTTCTGCAACTCGAAACGTTTGATAATTAATTTAAATGTCGTGATGTTTTCTACAAAAATGACGTATTTAATGACGTATTCTAATTTCTTAGTTTATTGGGTCCAGAGGATAATCACTACAATTCCATCGTTCAAAACTTTCATGAGTGTCGTACGTTAATTGCCGATTTAACAGCGGAGTGTGCTCTCAAATGTCTTCATCTTTGTGCTTTCCTTTAAGTAGCGTTTCTTCAATATGTTATTCTTTAATTTCCCCACTTCCCTGATGATTCTGAGGCGATATAATTTTCTCTACAAACAGAATCCTCCAATTCAATGTTTTTCGCAGCCATATATACTATGTTCGCCCAACAACACACGATATGGAGCTCCAGATTGGTCTTTCCACAACACATGATTCTGTTCGTCAGCTGGAAATTGCAGTGGAATCGCCCATAATGTAAATCGAAAATCACCTTCCAACAGAATCATTGAACCAACAGTCCGCCATAGTACACTCATCCGGACCGATCAAAACGTTGGCCACATCAGATCGTTAATTGCCATATTCATCGCAACCTGAGAGCATTTCGGCAGTCTTCAAAGAACGCAGCTGAAATTCCTGATGAAGCAAGCATCGCTTTAATTTTGAGAGCGAATTTTTGCCAAAATTGGTACGATCAAAAGAGATTTCCGGTTTCCCGGGAACGTCCAAGAAGAAAATCAATCGTTCATAAGCCGTGGGTTCCGTAAGCATATTATACTCGCAGTACATCGTATTCACATTGTTTTTGGATTGCATTCTAAATCTTGATTAAATGCTTAGTGCATCGGTTTGTGTAGCGCTGCCTTTCCTAGTTGGGCTAATTGATCGCATGTCTTCAATGCCTCATTGTGAATTTTCAAAAATATCCTCTTTGTATTTTGTTCGAATCAATGAACTAAATAAAAATGAATCAACAAAATATGTCGTCAGTTCTGACAAAAAGTGTCCGAAATTTCTGAATTTTCTTTATAATTATCTGAATTTTTGTGTTCCGAAAACTTTCGCAGAATCATAACGGACGTAACATAAAAGAATTTCCCATATCCATTGTTTGAATTGAGACTTATAACCTTGTGTTCATTCAAAAATTCTATAAAAAAGGCACTTTCAGTTTTTTTTAAATATTTATATTTTGCGGTCAACTATCCAAAAGTTTTTTCATCCTAAAATCCAGTTCGGACTGATAATATTGTTGAATGCACTCCGTGGTGGAGGGTATATAAGATTCGGCCCGGCCGAACTTAACGTCATTTTACTTGTTCTCATTATGTCTTGGATCTTGGAAACACCCACAAGTTCTACTTCTGGTCATTCACCGGACATTGTTGCAAATATTTCTTTTCCTTCCCATCTTTTTCCACTCAATGAGATATTCAAAATCATTAGTCCATTAAATTTGTATTGAAAGTAAATATTTACAAAAGCTTTAGCATCCAGCTCTGCTGCAGCATCCTTTCCATAATCCCGAAATTGCTGCCGAGCACTCTTGAACTTGCTTGCATTACAATAATATTATATTTCATTTCATTTCAGTTCCTTTCAATAACGCTGACAATATGTCTACGATGTCGTAGCGGCACCTCAGAGCTTGCAATACGATACCGAAATCATAGCAAACATCAGCATTTATGAATTGGAATTGTTACTTCAATTCGTTCGTTCATTCATTATTATTTTTGCATTTTGCAAAAAGCCAGCGAGCGAACGTCTGGCATGTTGTCGTCGGGACATCTATTTCGATGGTTTGGCTGTCGATGATGGTTAGACGGTTGAGAGCAGCTCCTTGTATCCTTTTCGCTACCACTTAGGCCGCCATTTCCGTTTGAACATTGGCTGGCTAGCTGGCGGGCTGGCATGTTTGAGTTTCCAGTTTGAGTTCAGTTCAGGCGGTTTCAGTTTTAGTTTAGTTCGGCTCGGTTGGCTTAACCTTAGAGCATCCTTGTTTGTATTGGACGGGTGGGTGGATGGGTGTGCATGTATGAGTGTGTGTGTGTGTGCTGCATGCCTAGTGTTTGTTTATGTCTCCAACTGAACTGAGCTGAACCGAACCGAACGGATCGGAACGGAACTGAAAGTAAATTGAAATGTATTTTATTTGCTTGAGGCAGACGAGACATGGGCCATCCACCCAACCATCCATCCATCCGTAAGGATAACTCCATGTTCTCCACTCACATCCGTCTGCCTCCGCCATGCATTGTGACTGATACATTTACATAATTTACTTTGGCATACGGATGCATCTTCTGTTACTAAAAGGTCCTGTGACATTATGAATTTGAGATGCGCTTAACTGTATCAGTGTGTACGCTTGTGTGTGTGTATAGGACAACTCGATTATTATCGCGCGCGTGTGTGTGTGTGTGTTTGTGTGGAGGTACTTAGTGAAATCCAATATAAAAGTCAGTCTATGCTTTGCCATAAATACACCCCACGATAGTGGTTCCCATTTGCTCGTTGTGACAGCCATGATTTTGATGGATTACCCAGCCATTCCACTTTGTGTTGTGGAAATAAATTTAGTTTTCATGCAGATTTGCGCTTTGTGAATTTCTATTGTATTCGACCACCTGTTTCATAATCATACAAAAGGACACGTAAATCCAGTGTAATAAAAATATGATTCAGGATAAAAGTAAAATATGCCTCAATTGAAGAAGACGGTCCCATTTGGTTGGGCAAAATATATATGATCATTTTGTGTTGTTCAGCTATAATTCTAAATAATTTTTTTGTGATTATGGACCAATGGTATATAGTGTATGCGTTTATGAATCAGGAAAGGCAGGTTAAACATGGGCTATCTTGTTACTTATTTCAAAGATGGTATACCTTCATCAATGCTGGTGCAATGTATTAACAAAATCTTTTTATATTAAAATTTCTCCTGTGAAGACAGATCTACAATAACCCCTAATTGTTAGAGTATTTAAGAAAGTTTTTTGAAGAGTTCTATCTTATATTCCTTTGAAACTAGATTTGTATAATTCTCTTATAGCGTGAAAGCGTACCAAAAAGTAATTTTTGGTAATGGTTCATAAAAAATGGGATAAAAAACAGCTAGCAAAATGAAATGCGGTGCTTATATCCCTCTAAATAAATGTAAAATAAAGGGCTGTTAAGAGCCCAACTGGAAAAAAGATAGAAATTGCACCAATAAAACGACAAAAGCCAGAGTCACGAAATTCAATACGTAAAGACGGGTAATGTACAGGAATTTTTCGAAATTTGACGCGCGTAGATACGAGTTAAAGGTATTTTCTTGTGAATTTATAAAAATGAATTTAATTCAAAAATATTTTTTTTTGGTAATAATAAAATTTAAATGTTGTTTGTACGTATAGTTGGTCTGTTATGTTGTATGTGTTGTCATTTATTTTGGTTTAAGACCAATGGTTGCGCTGTAATCTTCAGCAGAACCCAAAATTAGCAAAAAGGCAAAGTGAGACCTTTATTGTTGCAGCTAAAAGTTGACTGCGCAGTTTCGATGGGCGCTACTCCATCTCGTCAGAACTTTCGCAGCGAATGTATGTCTTTGACTTAAATCAGGGTTCATATTAGTACCAGCGGTCACATATGACAAATGAGAAGCGCTGATAAACAAAATATTCCACCGAACTAAGTCGGCACACTAAAAATCTCACTTTGTCAATTCAATGTTATGCATGTGCTCGCATCGTTGACAACAATGCAAAGGTTGTTGTTGTACGGTATGTCCCATCTTCACTGTACCTCGTGTGTATTGTTGTTGTTTGTATGTATAGTTGGTATGTTATGTTGTATGTGTTGTCATCATCAGCTAAAAGTTGACTGCGCAGTTTCGATGGGCGCTACCCCATCTCGTCGGAACATTCGCAACGAATGTATGTCTTTGACTTAAATCAGGGTTCATACTAGTACCAGCGGTCACATAAATTTAAAAAATTATATATATAGTAGCTGAACCCCGCCCGCTTCGCCAGGCAAAAAAAAACAAATGGTAAAATTAAAATCAGGTTTCATATTGATATTATCGTGGTCAGTAATATACATGTACCAATTTTCAGCCTTCTAGCTAAAAAACACTTTTGCCACGTCCACACCACCCACGAAACGAAAATTCAAAATCCCGCATCATATTTATCTTTCTCGTGGTCAGTAATATATACGTTCCAATTGTCAGCCTTCTAGCTTAAAAAACACTATCGCCACGCCCACCAAACGAAAGTCCAAGTTGCGGTACATGTACATGTACCAATTTTCAGTCTTCTAGCTCTCAAAAACGCTTTTGCCACGCCCAAATCCATATTTCGGCATCAAATTTATCTTTTTCCTGGTCAGTAATATATATGTATCAATTTTCAGCCTACTACCTCTCAAAAACACTATTGCCACGCCCCACTGCCCACCAAACGAAAATTCAAAATCCAGCATCATATTCATCTTTCTCGTTGCCAGTAATATATACGTTCCAATTTTCAGCCTTCTAGTTAAAAAAACACTATTGCCTCGCCCAATAAACGAAAATATAAAATTTCGTTATCATATTTATCATTCTCGTGGTCAGTAATATACATGTACCAATTTTCAGTCTTCTAGCTCCCAAAAACGCTTTTGTCACGCACACACAGCCCACAAAACGAAAATCCAAATTTCGACATCAAATTCATCTTTTTCGTGATCAGTAATAAAGAGTGATTTTTTTGAGGTTAGGATTTTCATGCATTAGTATTTGACAGATCACGTGGAATTTCAGACATGGTGTCAAAGAGAAAGATGCTCAGTATGCTTTGACATTTCATCATGAATAGACTTACTAACGAGCAACGCTTGCAAATCATTGAATTTTATTACCAAAATCAGTGTTCGGTTCGAAATTTTTTATCGACAAATTTTGTTCAGCGATGAGGCTCATTTCTGGTTGAATGGCTACGTAAATAAACAAAATTGCCGCATTTGGAGTGAAGAGCAACCAGAAGCCGTTCAAGAACTGCCCATGCATCCCGAAAAATGCACTGTTTGGTGTGGTTTGTACGCTGGTGGAATCATTGGACCGTATTTTTTCAAAGATGCTGTTGGACGCAACGTTACGGTGAATGGCGATCGCTATCGTTCGATGCTAACAAACTTTTTGTTGCCAAAAATGGAAGAACTGAACTTGGTTGACATGTGGTTTCAACAAGATGGCGCTACATGCCACACAGCTCGCGATTCTATGGCCATTTTGAGGGAAAACTTCGGAGAACAATTCATCTCAAGAAATGGACCGGTAAGTTGGCCACCAAGATCATGCGATTTGACGCCTTTAGACTATTTTTTGTGGGGCTACGTCAAGTCTAAAGTCTACAGAAATAAGCCAGCAACTATTCCAGCTTTGGAAGACAACATTTCCGAAGAAATTCGGGCTATTCCGGCCGAAATGCTCGAAAAAGTTGCCCAAAATTGGACTTTCCGAATGGACCACCTAAGACGCAGCCGCGGTCAACATTTAAATGAAATTATCTTCAAAAAGTAAATGTCATGGACCAATCTAACGTTTCAAATAAAGAACCGATGAGATTTTGCAAATTTTATGCGTTTTTTTTTTTTTAAAAAAGTTATCAAGCTCTTAAAAAATCACCCTTTATATAAATTCCATTTTTCAGTCTTCTAGCTCAAAGAACACTATTGCCACGCCCACTCCGCCCACAAAATAAAAATTCTAATTTCGGCATCATATTCAGTTTCATTCTCGTGGTCAGTGATATATATGTACCAAATTTCAGCCTTCTAGCTCTCAAAACCACTATTGCCATTTTTAAAAATTCTATAGCTATAGTTCCTTCCAGACCTGCATACATCTGTACTAAAAATTTCAACAACATCGGTTCAGCCGTTTACACGTGATTGCGGATCAAACAAACAGACATACAGACTTACACTAAGGTTTTATAATATTAATAGGGATATATAATTTTTTATTTTATATGAAAGATAAAAATTTAATTGAAAAATACAGTCTTGCGGTTTCTGCTATAACATTCAATTCACGTGAGATCCCATGAATTCGTTTTTTTCAACGAAACTAAATGCATTGGGCTACTTCTAGAGAAAAAATTTAAAAATTTATTCCAAATCCTTAAGAAAATGTCTTCGGGCGACAAAATATCTTAACTATGTCAGAAGTTATGAAATTAAGAAAACAGAGAAAATAAATAGCATTTATTACATTTTATTGCTTTAATTTTACTGAGTGGAATATTTTGAAATTTTATTGATTTGCCGAATACGAATAAACTTTAAAGTCCGGCTGAAAGATTTCTATATTTTTTAGCGGCAGTTTTTCAATTTAGAGGACATTTCTTTTAATTTTGGAAATCGGTCTATTGTGTTGTGAATAAAAACAAGTAAAAGTGGTGTTAAATCCCGCCGGTGAGAATCTTATATACCCTCTACCATGTAGTGCATTCCACAGTATTACCGCCAGATTAAAAGCAGTTCACCTTACGACGAAATGCAGTACAACATAATGCAAATTGGGATATCTTGTTCACGTCCTATAACTATTCGTATTCACTACCTTCACAATAAGCCGTGTTACATATGGTCATCTCCTAGTGGCCCGTACGCATCATTCGCACGCCTTAAACTACGCCAAAAATAAGATAGACACTGAAAAAGTCGATCAGTCTTTTTAGTGTTCTAAAGCGCTTAAAAAATACTACTTTTTAAAAATATATTTTCAAGATTTTGTACAAAATTATAAACAATTTTTCATGGAAACGGACGCTACAAAAAACAGAAGTACTTTTGAAGCTCTTATGAAGAAATACAAAGTTCAGCGATTTTTTGAGAGCTTTGGTATTCCATATATATAAATCCTTATAATTACGTAGACACGTAAAATAGACAGATTTTTTGAAATTTGTACTTTAAAGGGATACAATTGGAAAAGAGGGATAAAAATGGTACCAACCAAACCGCTGAAGTTAAAATCATGAAATTCGGTGTTTGCATTTATCTGACTGCGTAGACGCGAAACATGACGAAATTTGTACTTTTAGGCGGAAATGGGGCGAAAGGGATAAAAAATGGTAACAATCAAAGGGTTGCAGTTAGAATAGTGAAATTCGGTATGTACGTTGCTGTGACTGCGTAGACGCGAAAAATAAAGATATCTTTCGATATTCGTACCTTTAGAATCAAAACGGGATAAAATTGGTACCAAGAAAACGGATGTATAATCTTGAAATTAAATGCGTTCATTCCAATATGGGAGACATCGTCCCTGAGGAAAATGTTTCTCCCTAATGGCAACTGAAAATACACCTAATATTTAGAGTACATTTTTAAAGATTGCTCCCTCATTTTGTCTTTTTGAGTACAATTGCAGTTATATTATAACAATGAAGCAATTAAATTTATTTAAACCAGTGCGCATAAGTATGCCTAAATAAACAAATATAGGAATGCGCATTAAAAATATCACAATTTTCAAAATATGTCACTTCACTTCTTTGTAAAGTCGACAGCCTCTAATCTACCGGTAATACTGAGGAATGCACACCGTGGTGGAGGGTATATAAGATTCGGCCCAGACGAACTTAACGCCTTTTTACTTTTTTACAAAAAGGACGCTACAAATATTTCCACTCATAGTAAAAAAATAGTAATTTCCGTTATACCACTTCAACTTTTAATAAAAATAAAAGAGAGCAAATTAACTTCAAGTCTCATAATAAAAATGTTGTCGAAATTAAGTAAAAAAAGTAAAAACGGGTTTAAATACCCTCCACCATTATAGGAAAATGTCATTTTTTAATATAGCCAAACCAAAACAAATAAAAATATTAAAAACATATAATCGACAAGGCTACCAAAAGTTTATACTATATATATCGAAATAATACATCAAGTTAATTCAAAACTTAAATATAACACAGCAATTTTTAAAAAACCCATAAATACCATAAATATTGGGAGTATTTCCATCCTATTTTAATTCCAAGAGTACAATTTTTGAAAATCCATTATCTCTCACATACACAGAGCAAGATAACGTAACTTCATGACTACCCATTTTTGCCGTAAAACACTTGATTCACGCACCTCATAAGAGTCGTGCCCATATCTAGTGTGTTGGTACAATTTGTATCGCTCTGTTCCCATTGTATCTCTTGAAAGTACGAATTTGGGCCGACTTCGCCCAGTTTCAATCCCAACCGTTCTACGACTATAAGACCTATTTATGCAAAATTTGGACCTCCTAGCTCCTTTTGTTTAGATGCTAGCGTGCATTATACATCTAATGGACATGGCTAGATCGTCTTAGAATTTTATCACGATCAAGAATATATACTTTATAGGGTCTCAGGTCAATATTTCAAGGTGTTACAAACGGTATGACAAAGTTAGTATACCCCCATCCTGGAGGTGGAGGGTATAATAAAGTTAAAAGCTATTATTGTGGTCTGATTTTAATTAATATGTAGAATATAATTATAGAAAACTGACCAGGAGCTTAAGTATTAAAAAAACAAACATCAAATAAATGTCGAATAAATAATACAAAATCTCCTAAACGAAATTATTTTTAAAATGTTTGAGAACTGTGGCAACCCTAGCGTGTATTTCTACATTTGTGCTTATATCAGGGTTGTCAGATATGGCCGCGACTTTATATTCCATTTGGCGACATGACGATTTTTTGGCGATTTATAAAATAGTTGGCGATTTTCACGCACGCTCACGAAGGAATCGAAATGAGTAACACCCCGCAAATCCGAAAATTATTTAATTTAATTATTTAAAACACTCTACGTTTGCGATGTTTGATTTAAATTCATATATTTAAAATAGTATACAATATTACAGTGTGGAATGCAGCATAGTTTAATGCAAAATAAGTTAGAAATCGTACACTGACATAAAATCCAAGTAAAAAACCCAGCATATACCCCCGATACCAGTTGTGTGGTTTTTTTAATTGAATTAACACTAATAAATTCAGTGCTTAGTGTTGGTGCAGGGAATGTTTACTTAAATAATAGAAAAAATAGATATAATACCTACACTGAAGAACTCTGTTTTATAAATAAATATGTCTATGACTTTTATTTTGAATGGAAAATTTCACATTTTTAACGAAATTAAATGAAAACCAGTAAGGAAAGGCTAAAGTCGGGCGGGGCCGACTCTATGATACACTCCACTTTCAATCCGAATACAATTCAAAACGGGAAGGTTTTTTGTATCCTGTAAATGTATGTGTTTGACAAAAAATTTTATGTCGGAAAGGACATTTGTATGAGGATATATTGAAACCTGGAACGAAATAGGTGAAATATAAAATGTATAGTTTGGCCAAAATCGGTTAAACTTATGGGAGCAACATTTGAATTTGGGCTATATTTAAATCTGCACCGATCTTACCCACTTTCACCATATTTTTGTTTAGTTAGATTATAAGATGTTGTTGGAAATTTAAAGACAATCGAGCACAATATGTGGCTTTTAAAGCGGAAAAAGTCAAATCGGGACCGACATTTATATGGGGGCTATATCTAAATCTGAACCGATCTTACCCAATTTCTGCATAGGTGTTTCTAGTAAGATTATATCTAAATCTGAACCAATTTGACATATTTTCACCATAGATGTTCTTAGTTTAAATATAAGATGTTTTGCCAAATCTGAAGACAATCTGATACAATAAGTGGTTTCTAGAGCGGAAAAAGTCAAATCGGGAGCGAAATTTGTATGATCTGACCGATATTCATCATGGGTGTTCTTAGTTTAAATATAAGATGTTTTACCAAATCTGAAGACAATCTGATACATTATGTGGTTTCTAGAGCGGAAAAAGTCAAATCGGGAGCGAAATTTGTATGGGAGCTATATATAAATCTGAACCGATCTGACCGATATTCACCATGGGAGTTTCTAGTGGAAATATAAGATGTTTTACCAAATCTGAAGAGAATCTGATACATTATGTGGTCTCTAGAGCGGAAAAAGTCAAATCGGGAGAGAAATTTGTATGGGAGCTATATATAAATCTGAACCGATCTAACACATTTTTACCGCAGGTGTTTCTAGTTACAATATAAGATGTTTTGCCGATTTTAAAGAAAATCTGTTGTAATATGTGGTATCTAGAGTGAAAAGAGTCAAATCGGGAGTGAAATTCGTATGGGGGCTATATCTAAATCTGAACCGATTTCCTTCAAATTAAATAGCGTTTGTCCTTATCCCGAAAAACATCGTTGTGCAAAGTTTCATTTGGTTCTGTCTACAATTGCGACCTGTATCGTGATTAAAAGAATAGATGGACGGACGGACGGACAGACAGACAGACGGACATTGCTAAATCGACTCAGAAAGTGATTCTAAGACGATCGGTATAATTAACAATGGGTCTATCTCGTTTCCTTTTGGGTGTTACAAACAAATGCACAAAGACATAATACTCTCGTGGAGTGTATAATAAAAGAATTAATAAATATGTGCGACTCACGAAAAAATCACGTGACTCACGCAGAAATTAGACTCACACACATTCACGCACAAACTTTTTTTCGTCCCTCACGTCCACGCACGCTCACGTGAGTAAAATAAATTTTGCTCACGTTTACGCGTGATTCACGCAATTCACGTGAGTGGCGCCCATCTCTAATTTAGAAAATTTTAAATCTGTCCTCCGATTTTATTATATTGTACAGAAATATATTACAATTTGTTTGCAAGTCGTTCATGTCAAACCGAACACTTTTTAAATTACCATTTCCGATTATTTGCAACTTATAAAATACACTATATAAAATATTTGATTTATAGAGGATGACAAAATATTTTTTTAAATATATGATCAATTGAGAATTAGAAAAATTAAGATAAAAGATTCGAGGTAGGAGCATTGAAAATTTTATTGAGTGAAAACGTTTAGGTATAATTCAAAAAATGAAGGCTTATTTTAAAGATAATTATATTTTCTTATCTTTTGCGGTTTTCTTAAGAAGTCAAAAAAGGCCATGTACATTTTAGAATTGAGAAATAATAATAATTAAAAATTTGTGATAAATGTAGACGACCGACTTGACTTTTCAACTAAAACAGACTTTTCATAATACATATGTATGCTTTTGTTGATATTTGTTTCTTTTTCGTTCCATTTAAAATACCTGAAATAATATTTAGGAGACATTGGTCCATGGAAACGGGAGAAAGAGATCAATATTAGGAACTACTTCATAAAGGAGAAAAAGTATATTTTTTATGTTAATTGTTTTTAAAACCAGTAATACCTACGTTGAAAGTGTATTCTGCATTATGAATTGCCTAAACTATGTCACGGTATAAGAAAATTTTTAACTTTTATTAAGAATAATAAATTCTACTAAAATATGTTTTAATTCTTTATCATGATATGTTGACAATATTCCAATCAAATATGATATCTGAATTCCATACAGTTTTACAAGAACTAAATATAAAATGGAATTTGTCGATTTTTTTTTTTCAAAAACTGAAGTTGTTTAAATTTGGCGATTTTTGGCGACAGAGGTACAAAATAATCTGACAACCCTGGCTGATATCTCAGAAACTAAAGGGTGATTTTTAGCTATTATTTTTTTGGAAACACTGGTTTAAACAGCTGACACATTTTCGTGTTTTGTTTCACTGTCATACATCTTCAGTTTTGTCTATAATTTAACCATGAATCGTCTTACAAACGAACAACGCTTGCAAATTATTGAATTTTATTATCAAATTGCGTGCTCTGTTAAGAAAGTTCATCGCGCCCTTCCATTTTATGGTCAGTTTAATCGACCCACTGAAGCGGCTATTCGGGCTATTGTGACTAAATTTCGCACCAAATTTACATTGTTGGACACAAAACCAGCAACACGCTTACGAGTGCGAACTGAAGAAAATATCGCAGCTGTATCGGCCAGTGTTAATGATGACCATCAATTATCGATTCGTCGCCGTTCGCAGCAATTGGGCCTCTGTTACTCAAAAACGTGGAAATGCCAAAATTGGACTAAGCGGATGGACCATTTGAGGCGCAGTCAAGGTCAACAATTGCATGAAATAATCTTCAAACATTAAATTATATGGACCGTACTATCGATTCAAATAAAGATTTCATGCATTTTCTGAATTGTATGTGTTTTTTTTTTTTTTGAAAAACTTTCCCATAGCTTTTAAAAAATCACCCTTTATAATATCTGAATTCAATACATTTTTTACAAGAACTAATACGAAATGGAATTTGTCGATTTTTTAACCAAAACTGAAGTTGTTTAAATTTGGCGATTTCTGACAATTGATTTGGCGACAGAGGTACAAAATAATCTGACACTACTTTTCTCCTGCAAAAATCTCTATACCTTTCACACAACAAAAGATATTACTAAACACCCACTTCCTCAAACGAAGCAAAATATTAACTTCAATGTTTTCATTTTTATACCCTACACCACTTCGTGGTCTAGGGTATTATAAGTTAGTTTCGCGCCAAATGTTTGTAACACCAAGAAATAATCGAGCTAGACCCACCTTTAAGTATACCGATCGGCTTAGAATCACCAGCTGAGTCGATTTAACGATGTCTGTCTGTCCGTCCGTCCGTCTGCTGTCCATCTAAGCTTGTTCGCACTCTACAGGTCGCAATTGTTGTCCGATTGTCATGAAACTTGGCAGAAGTTATTTTTTCTGGCCAAGGACCATCGGTATTGAATTTGGAGGAAATCGGTTCAGATTTAGATATAGCTCCCATACAAATGTCGCTCCCTATTTCACTTTTTCCGCTTTAGAAACCACATATTGTACCCGATTTTCTTTAAATTTGGTGCAACATCTTATAATCTGACTAGAAACGCCTATGCCGAAATTGGGTAAGATCGGTTCAGATTTAGATATAGCCCCCATACAAATGTCGCTCCCTATTTCACTTTTTCCGCTTTAGAAACCACATATTGTACCCGATTTTCTTTAAAATGGGCACAATATCTTATAATCCAACTAGAAACACGTATGCAAAAATTGGGTAAGATCGGTTCAGATTTAGATATAGCCCCCATACAAATGTCGCTCCCGATTTGACATTTTCCGTTCTAGAAACGACATATTGTACCCGGTTTTCTTTAAATTTTGCAGAACATCTTATAATCCAACTAGAAACACGTATGCAAAAATTGGGTAAGATCGGTTCAGATTTAGATATAGCCCCCATACAAATGTCGCTCCCGATTTGACATTTTCCGCTCTAGAAACGACATATTGTACTCGGTTTTCTTTAAATTTTGCAGAACATCTTATAATCCAACTAGAAACACGTATGCAAAAATTGGGTAAGATCGGTTCAGATTTAGATATAGCCCCCATACAAATGTCGCTCCCGAATTCACTTTTTCCGCTTTAGAAACCACATATTGTACCCGATTTTCTTATAATTGGCACAACATTTTATAATCGAACTAGAAACACCTATGCTGAAAGTGGGTATGATCGGTTCAGATTTAGATATAGCCCCCATACAAATGTCGCTCCCGATTTGACTTTTTCCACTCCAAAATCCAGATATTGTACCCGTTTTTCTTTAAAATTGGCACAACATCTTATAATCCAAATAAAAAACCAATGGTGAAAGTGGGTAAGATCGGTTCAGATTTAGATATAGCCCTCATACAAATGTTGCTCCCGAATGTTTAACCGATTTTGGTCAAATTTTACATATTATATTTCACCAATAAACAGACATGGTGAAATCGCGTCACATTGTTCCTGGTTTCAATATACCCCCATACAAATGTCCTTTCCGATTTAACAAAACACATACATTTACAGGATGCAAAAATCCTTCCCGATTTCAATTTTTACCGAATTGAATTGCAATGAGAATTGTTTGGGTGATGCCCATATGTCCATACTTTGGTATGACTTTGGTATACTACTGTATAATTAGTATTTGTCTGTCGGACAATTGGATCAATTACCATATTATTTACCATATTCGTTAAATTTGACTAAAGATGAATTTATAGCATATAAATTATATTCATATAATTTATATAATTTATATGAACTACACAAAATTGTTCCCATGAAATACCTGGGTTTAGTAATCAAAGTGAGGTACATACGCAGGGAGTGGTGTAGGGTATTATATAGTCGGCCCCGCCCGACTTTAGCCTTTCCTTACTTGTTTTAAATATCAATACCAGAAGCGCTCAGCAGATTTCATAAAAATCGAAATACCTTGGAAATTTCTCAAAAAATGTGCATATCAACGAAACACTTGCATTAAACAAACGAACATTTTCCTTAAATTACGTTTATGGTAACAAATTTTACCATAAGATTTTATTGTTTTCAAAATAAACTAAATTTCTAAAAGTCATACTCTTTCTCGGCTAGCCCACACTACTGCGCTCTACATCAAATGACCACAATGCAATTCACCACACACTCACACACAAATCATTTAATCCTTTTTGGCCAACGATCTGTGGAAACGTATCGAAATTCCCAGAATAAAACTTTCCATATTATTCTACTGCTCTTGTGGCATTGCTTGACATTTACATGCATTAATTCCCTTTCACTGGCATAGACCACTAAACATCTTCGTTATCATCTGGACACGGCCAATGCAGCAACACCTTCGTTCCATTCCGTTCCACCTCCACCTTAAGTGCAATAATGAGTGACAATTATTTCCCACAAACACTTTTCAAATATTTCACAATATGCCAAAAACTTTGACCAGCTGGCTGGCTGCTCCGAAGAACTGCACAGACCAACTTGCAGCAATTTGGGCCACAGCTCACTTAATTGGACATGGAAAGAAGGAAACGAACCTCAGCACCAACCAACCAACCAACCAGCAACAATAACAGCATTGCCAGGAACTTTAGTAAGACATGCAGACAGCAGACATGCACAATAGAACGCACAAACACACACACGCGCACACACAGTACACAGTAAGCAACATGTAATAAATATCGATTGGAACATCTTAATGCTAAACGTAGAAATGATTGTGGCTGAAATCACAACCGATAGCACTGACCCCAACTGAGTGAGAGGGTGGTGGTGTGTAGTGTCGGAAGGACCAAACGAGCCGCACATGAAGACAACTGAACTATTTGCAAGCAACCAAACACCCACCCACCCACACCACCCAACATATTCAATGCATTCCCCGACAACAACATACCAGGCTTCGTTCGAATGCACACAACTTCCCACACTTTATCTTGGCCATAACAGCATTGATATTATTGCTCAACACGACGGATAAGGTTTGTGTGAATGGCGCATGCCCCATATGGGACAAAACGTCAAAGTGAAAAACAAAAACAAAAACACTTTCTTTACTTCAGACATAAAATCAAAAAATATGGGAACCCAACAAACGAACAAAGTAAACAAACAAGCACACATTGGGAGAGTCAACGACGCGTGAAATTTCCTTCTATTGTGCGCCACTGTACGACGAAATTATGACAGCGCGACAGCAGCAACAACAACGACGGCGGCGTTGACAGCTTTTGTGTTCTAACTCTCTTTTGTGATGAAATCAGTCGGGTGGACAATTTAGCGGTTTTTCTATTGTAAAAAATAGCTAAATTGTAACAAATCAAATATTTTGTTTCACCGCCAACATGACCCTAGCATTCCTTATTCGTAGAAAGATGAATACTTACAAAAATATG
Source organism: Polietes domitor (assembly GCA_947397865.1). NCBI lineage: Eukaryota > Metazoa > Arthropoda > Insecta > Diptera > Muscidae > Polietes > Polietes domitor. Next base: position 44,441,737 of record OX377622.1, on the reverse strand, counting down.
TTTAAAGGTGTGTCTCAACTACACAATTTTCAAGTGTAATTCAAAAGACACCTTTTGAAATTCAAAAATTCCATTTGAAATTAAAAAAATATCAATTGAAATTCAAAAATTCCATTTGAAATTCAAAGGACAACATTTGAAATTCAAAAGTCGTCATTTGTAAGACACCATTTGAAATTCAAAAGCCATCATTTGAAATTCAAAAGACATCATTTGAAATTCAAAACTCTTCATTTGTACTTCAAAACTCGTCATTTGAAATTCAAAACTCGTCATTTGTAATTCAAAATACACCATTCAAAAATTATTCCATTTGAAATTCAAAAGATTCCATTTGAAATTTAAAAATGTAAACAAAATTATTTAAGAAAAATATACATTAGGTGGGGTAGAATTTATTTTTTCTGCAAATTTGGATATTCTGCAGTTTTGGAAACAGATTTAATAAAATGATAAGCAACTTATAATTATAATGATGTAAAATGTCTGTAATTTCATATATAGTTTATAACCTTCACCAGCTCAGAGAGCATCTGCATATAATTTATAAGGACTTGTATTTTACTTAGGGTCGGATTATTTGTGTGGGAGGTACAACAAATCATAGCTATTTTACAGGTATAAAGTGATTGTAAAACCATTTCCAATATTAAATTGTTACTGATCAGTTTTATGTTAACCAAAGCTTATGCCAATTTGTGTGAGAGGTCTTGCAATATCGCTCATATTGCAAGTGTATATAACGCCTATGAAAACATTACCAATGACTAAATTTCAGAGTATTCCGATCGTCCGTATATAAGTTATAAAATCTTTAAATTTAAATAGGTTAGGGTGATTTGCGTGAGAGATACGTAAATCTGTTTTCTTAACAACAGAATATTAAAGTTTACAGAAATAAATAAATGCTACACAACCTAATGTATATTTTGCTTAAATAATTTTGTTTACCCTTTTTGAATTGCAAATGGAATAATTTTTGAATTACAAATGGAATAATTTTTGAATTTCAAATGAAAACTTTTGAATTTTAAATGTTGTCTTTTGAATTACAAATGACGAGTTTTGAATTTCAATTGACATTTTTGAATTTCAAATGGAATTTTTGAATTTCAACTGGTGTTTTTTGAATTTCAAGTGATGTTTTTTGAATTACAATTGAAAAAGGTGTAGAGATGATTTACATTAAAGACTTTCACGCTGAAAAGAGACTTAATTTCAAAACTGTCACCGATAGATGTTCTCAAATGTATCGATACAACACGGACGAAACAAGAGCTAAATGTAAATATCAATGTTTCGTTATTGCTTTATAGAAATTAGATCCCCGACGATGACTATTGGCGAAAATAAATATATAAATAAATCTAGAAATCACATATTTTACCTTACCTTATAATTCAACTGGAAACATCTGTGGTAAAAGTCAGATCGGTTCAGATTTAGATATAGCTCCCATACAAATTTTTCTCCCAATTTGACTTTTGCCGCTCTAGAAACCACATTTTTATCAGATTGTTTTCAAATTTGGCAAAACATCTTCTATTTATACTAGGAACACCTGTGGTGAAAATTGGTCAGATCGGTTCAGATTTACATATATTTCCCATTCAAATTACGCTCCCTTGACTTTTTCTGATCTAGAAACCACATATTTTAACAAATCTTCTTCAAATTTAGCAAAATATCTTATGTTTCCACTAGAAACACCCATGATGAAAATGGATCATATCGGTTTAGATTGAGATATAGCTCCCATAAAAATTTCGTTCTCCATTTAACTTTTTGCGGTCTAGAGATCACATTTTTAAAGCAATATTCTTCAAATTTGGCACAGTACCTTATAATTCAACTGGAAATATCTGTGGTAAAAGTTAGTCAGAGCGGTTCAGATTGAGATATATCTCCAATACAAATTTCGCTTCCAATTTGACTTTTTCCGCTCTAGAAATCACATATTTTATCACATTGTTTTCGAATTTGGCAAAACTTCTTATATTTAAATAGGTACATCTGTGGTGAAAATAGGTTAAATCAGTTCAGATTTATATATAGCTCCCATTCAAATTTCGCTCCCGATTTGACTTTTCTGCTCTGGAAACCACATATCTTAACAGATCTTCTTCAAATTTGTCATAATATCTTATTGAGCATAACACGTTATATTTGAACTGGAGGAACCTATTGTGGGCCACATCATTCCATGTTTGGATATAGCCCCGATTTGATAAATTGGGTCAGGTCATATTAGACTATGATTAGGAAGCATAGAAAAATCCTTCCCGTTTTCTATTTTTTACCGAATTGAGTTGTATTCGGATAGAGAGTGGAGTGTATCATAGAGTCGGCCCCGCCCGACTTTACTTTTGATATGAAGTACATAAGTATAATAAAAATGTTTTTGAAAGACATTTTCAAAAATTTTCAAAAATTTTCATTAAATATTTGAATTTAGTTTAATAACTTTGTTGTATCCTGATTGTTTTATTCGAATTTTTTATATATAACAATTTTAGAACATTTGTAGACCTGTTTTTTTTTCACTGAACCAATACTCAGTGGATGTCCCCTATAAATGCAAATCCTGTCTAAGTGACCCATTCTTCAATCGCCGAATGAGTATGAATGACAGAGGTTGCTGTCATCCATGAATGAGTATATTGGATTCGAAATCCGATCCAAGAGGTTATCGATGAAAATAAGAAAAAAGGAGGGGGAAAGGACAGGGCCCCGTGGTACTCCTGCGGTTAACCTATGATCGTCGGATGAGAACCCATCTACAACAACACGAGGAATCTCGTATAAATCGGGAGAAGTCACTACCCTCTATTAGGCCTGTTAGTCTTTGCTACCTCATAATGTATTAAATATCCATTTTCGACCGAGTTGCAAAAATTGCCGAAGAAATATTTAAAAGTTCCTGTTCTAGAGTAAATAGTACCCAAAAAATCGAATCCGTTGTAAAAATGAGACTAGATAAGATTGTTCAAGTAATCGAAATTTCAAATATCGACGTCTCTTAAAGTACGTAAATGCAAAATATATTGATTTAAAACTCATTTACTCGGACTTTTATCTACATCGCAAAGCCAACAAAATTTATAGAATATAGAATATTTACATACATACATTTATCTTCAGGGAAAAACTGTGCATTCCTAATAGACAACTTCGCTGTTCGACTAATCGAACAGTGGCCGAATATGGGTTAAAGACGTGAATCATTTTAAATTGATATATAAACTGCAAATTTTCTTTATTATATAGTCGTTATTCTATTCAGGAGGCATAAATCTAGTTTAAGTGCGATTCTCAGAATTGTTTCAAATTTTCACTATAGATAGAAGTTTTTGATCTGAGCACAACAAAAAAAAAATTTTGCCGGTACGGTCCACTTCCCGAGATTGGGGCCTTGAAAGTTCGGATATATAATTTAATAGTCATCATTCCTGATCCGATCGGGTCGGAAAGCTTATTGAATTTACTATAAGATAGCGGAGCATTATATCATTATAAAAATTTAAAATCATCATCGATCACATTTCCAGATAATATCGATTTTACCGAAAAAAGAGGGTTCAAAATTCACTTTTTTAACGCTGGCTCCCGATGGGTTATTGGTTATAGTAAATTCAATAAGCTTTCCAACGATATATATATATCGACCCGATTGGATCAGGAGTGACGACTACAGCTCAAATTATATATCCGAACTTTCAAGTCACCGATCTCGGAAAGTCGACCATAGCGCCATTTTTTTTTCTTCTTTTTTTTTGGTAATTTTAACGCTCTGCAAGGCTGTATTTTTTTTTTGCCATCGCCATTAAACTAGATTTGTTCCCTACTGGTACGTTCAGAGGTTCTTTAATACATATTAATTGGAATACCTGAATTGGATTCCACAAAAGTAATCGTTTTCGATTGCCTAAATCACCAAGATTTGGACTTTCTAACAAATTTTCGTCGCAGAAACGAAAAAAACCTCTTCAAAATTCTCCAAAAAGTGTAAATAAATAGTGACCAAGTACTAATACTCCAAGTAAAGTTTTCATTCTTTTAAATGAAGCATCGCTATTTCAGATGGCATAGTTTTTTACTTTCTAACCCTCCTCCTCTTCTGTGTGATGTGTTCTCTTTGATTATAATCATTAAAGTGTTGTCATTTTAGTGCTTTCTCCCACTTGATTTTTTCAGCCTACGCTTTTTTTATGGCGATTTACTCTCGTTGACAATTAACTGCAATGAGAGAACGTTATCTACGTGAGAGTATTGCACAATAAAATAACTGTGACTTATTTGGGTGTTGAAATATATCTCTCATCTGTGTGCATTCAGTGTGTTCCCTCATTGAACAAAAAGAAAAGCAACAGTAGATTAGATAGTGCGAGGAGTGTGCAGAGTTCGGTGAGCTAACGCAACAACAACCCACTCTGTTTACTACATGAGGGTTGACTGAGAGAGTGATGAGTAAAGTTACTCTCTCGTGCTGATGTTGTTGTTTTAATTGTATATTTTTTTATTGTTTGGAATTGTTTGTGCTCTGATTCTCGGCTGACAAACATAACGATAAACAAAGCTTGTTAACCTTCTGCTACAGCCATTCAAACCTACATACATATGTATGTATGTTTGTCGGCATGTATGGATGGATGGGTGAATGTTTGCTGCCTGGTGCAGTGGAAACTGTATGAGTGCGTTACAAAATACGCATACTACGGCTTGATGATGATAGTCAGCAGTGATGTTGTTATTATTATTGTCGTCTAGTGGTAGTGCTGGTGGTGGGGTGTGTGTTGAGAGAACGCACATTTTCACCGAAGAGAGTCTCATGTTTCATGTGTTGAGTTAAGGTGTGTTTTTACGATGGCATTGGTGGTGTTGGTCGTGGTGCTGGTGATGTTGGTGGTGTTTTTCATGAGTTTTTGGGTGGGTGCCTGCTTTACAACACACTGCATGTGAGAGAGTGTGTGTGTGCAGTAAAGTGTAGTGTTGTACTTATGGTCATAGCGGGTGTCTTGTGCTGTTGTTGTTTTATTCGTCACACTCAGAGCTTTAAATGTACGCTTGCCCAGTTTTGGGTTTTCATGAACTCTATATTTGGGGGAGTAAACTGATATGATTCTTATTCGAGTGCGTGCGTTTTATTTACATTCTCTCTCGCTCTCCGTGTTTATCTCTCTATCTTTCTCTCCCTCTGCAGCTCTCCCAAAGTTAACGTTTGCCGTTGTGTGGCCATTCGCCTTAGGTTTGTGATAATAATGGTGAGTTTGATGAAAACAGTTTTGCGAGTATTGTTTTGCGGGTTAAACCTCTGGGTACGCGTACGTTACGAAGCGATATTATAAAGAAAAACAGTGAATTTTTCCATGCTAGTGTGTTGTTTGATGTTAGTCTGACGGACGGACCACCAAGAAGAGTGTGAGTGGAAAACTCTTGCATGTTGTTTCAGACTTTCCGTGAAAAAGAAAATCATTTACAAAAATTCAAACACAAAAAGTTGTTTTCCACATTTGTTTGTCTTTTTGTTTTGTTCGGGTGTCAAAAAATCGCTTATATTACACAATTTCCACATAGAAAAACATAAAAAAGAAGCAAATATTTAGTGTTGACGTGTGTGTGTGATCGAGTGCGGTTTTTGTTGTTTTGTTGTATGTGTGTGCACTGCAGCCTGAAAAGTTTTGCTCGGTTTGTTTTTGTGTGGAAAAGTGTTTGTTTTTCTTTTGTTTTCTTTTCGTGGAATACAATTTTGGTTAGTGCTAAACACAAAACACAACGAAAAAAAGTTTAGGTTTCCCCACTCGTCGTCGTGGTGGTGCTGTAGCACAACAAAAAGTTATTTGATTTGATATTCATTGCGAGTTAAATTGAAATTCATGTATTCTTTACAGAAATCCATTGAGATCCGAAATCCACTGTAATTGTGCTTGGTCAACAATTTTTGTCAAAACCCGCCCCCACAAAAAAGTTCCCATCCGTTTGCTTTGGTGCGGAAATCCCACAAATAAAAAATACAAATTTTATGTTGATGCTGAGTGTGTGTGCGTGTGTGTGCACAGCATTTGATATTGCATTGCCAAGTGGCATCATTGGTGTAGTGTGTACAAGTACGTGTGTTTGTGCGCGTTCGTGTGAGTTTGGATTTCATTAAAGTTGGCGAAATCGTCTGAGTATTTAAGCCCGTTAGCCAGTGTGAGTGTTTAACTTGCTTGTCAGTGGCTTATATTTGATTTAGAGGATACAAAGCTCTCCCATAAAAAAGGTAAGTTGTATAAACTGTTGTATAAACTTGTAGTTTTTTTTTTCGAAAAAACAAAACAGTGAGGTTCAGTTTAGGGATTTATAGAGATTTCAATCTCATGACTGATAGAACTTTTTAATATTATAGAGGTAGAGGGCTACCATAGGCATTTTTGGAGAAATGCCCATATATTGAAAAAACTAGTTTACAATCAGTTTGTCAAAGGACTGTGTATACAATTTTGTGATATATGTTTATACCCTCCACCTCCAGGATGGGGGTATTCTAAGTTTGTCATCCCGTTTACAACACCTTGATATATCGACCTAAATTATATTCTTGATCGTGAAAACATTTCAAAGGAGATCTAGCCATGATCGTCTGTCTGCTGAAAGCAAGCTAGCATCTATACGAAAGGAGCTAAGACGTCCAAATTTTCTCATAATACGTCTAATAGTTGTAGATCGGTTGGTATTGAAAATGTTCGAAATCGGTCCAAAGGGAAACATTTTTCCCTCTCAAGGACTGAAAATACTAATAATAACCCCTAATATTTATATATAAAGGTTGATTTTTTAAAAGCTATAGGAAAGTTTTCCAAAACAACACATAAAATTCAGAAAAATGCATGAAATCTTTTTTTGAATCGATAGTACGGTCCATATAATTTAATGTTTGAAGATTATTTCATGCAAATGTTGACCTTGACTGCGCCTCAAATGGTCCATCCGCTTAGTCCAATTTTGGCATACTCTTTCCAACATTTCGGCCGGTATCTCACGAATAAATTCTTCAATGTTCTCTTCCAATGCGTCAATTGAAGCGGGCTTGTCTGTATAGACATGAGCTTTAACATAGCTCCACAAAAAATAGTCTAAAGGCGTTTAATCGCACGAACTAGGCGGCCAATTGACCCGTCCCGAACGTGAAATAAAATGTTCACCGAACTCGCCTCTCAATAAGTCCATTGTTGTGAGTGCTGTGTGGCATGTGGCAACGTCTTGTTGAAACCACATGTCATGCAAATCAAACTCTTGCATTTTGGGCAAACAAAAGTTGGATATCATCTCACGGTAGCGCTCACCATTCACAGTTACGTTACGATTCGCATCATCTTTGAAGAAGTACGGTCCAATGATGCCACCAGTCTATAAACCGCACCAAATTGTGGCTTTTTCTGGATGCATTGGTAGCTCTTGCAATACTTCTGGCTGATATTCACTCCAAAATCGACAATTCTGCCTATTTACGTAACCATTGAGCCAAAAATGAGCTTCGTCGCTGAACACAATTTTTCGCTAAAAAAGTGGATCTTCGGCTTTCTTGAACTTTCTTAACAGAGCACGCATTTTGATAATAAAATTCAATAATTTGCAAGCGTTGTTCGTTTGTAAGACGATTCATGGTTAAATTATTAGACCAAACTGAAGATGTTTGACAGTGAAACAAAACACGAAACGTGCGTCAGCTGTTTAAACCAGTGTTGCCAAAAGATAATAGCTTAAAAATCACCTTTTAGTATATTCACCTTGTCATTCCGTTTGTAACACCTCGAAATAATCGTCGGAGACACCATAAAGTTATCTACATTCTGTGTCGTGGTAAAATTTTAAGACGATCTATCTATCTGTTGAAAGCATACTACCTGCCGAAAGAAATGAGCTAAGAGGTTAACACTTTCCTTAAATGTATCTTATGGTTGCAGATCGCTTGGGATTGAAAGTGGGCGAAATCGGGTCAGAGGGAAAAAATTTGTCACTAACAAGGACTGAAAATGACCGCTAGTATTTAGATTATTTAGGATATTTTTCTGAAAAATTTTGCTTTTCATACACTTGAAATTTGTTGCGTACATTCCTCTAGTAACGTGAAAACATCCAAAAGTACAAAAAGATTTATCGGGTGAAATAGGGCAAAACAGGATAAAAATGGTACCTATCAAACGACAACAGCTAGGTGTGTATATTCATAAAATTGAGTAGATAAACAATATAAAAGTATTTTTTTCAAATTCGTACTTTTAAGGGTTAAGGAGGGATACAAATCGTACCAACCAAATGGCTGCTCCTAGAATAATGAAATTTGGTTTATACATTCGGTGTATATACGTAAAATAAAGGTTTAGAAAAATCCCTTCTGTCTTTTAGGGGGTTAAAATGGAAAATGGGGGTAATTAGTACCAAACAAATGACTGCAACTAGAGCCATGAAATTCGGAGTGTGTATTCCTCTGACTGCGTAGACACGAAAAATAACAAGATTTTTTCAAATTTTTACTTTCAAGGGATACAATGGGAATAGAGGGATAAAAATGGTACCAACTAAACGGCTACAGCTAGACTTATGAAATTTGGAGTGAACATCCTTCTAATTGCGTAGACACGCAAAGGAGACTTTCGAAATTCATACTTTTAAGAGGGAAAAGGGGATACAAATGGTACCCGCAGCTAGAATCATGGAATTCTGTGTATACATTCATCTGATAAAAAGATTTTTCCAAATATGTAAATGGTGATTTTTTAGCTATTATCTTTTTGGTAACACTGGTTGAAACAACTGACGCACTTTTCGTGTTTTGTTTCACTGTCAAACGTCTTCAGTTTGGTCTATAATTTAACCATGAATCGTCTTACAATCGAACAACGCTTGCAAATTATTGAATTTTATTATCAAAATGCGTGCTCTGTTAAGAAAGTTCATCGCGCGCTGCCATTTTATGGTCAGTTTAATCGACCCACTGATGCGGCTATTCGGGCTATTGTGACTAAATTTCGCACCAAAATTTACATTGTTGGACATTAAACCACCAACACGCTTACGTAGAGTGCGAACTGAAGAAAATATCGCAGCTGTATCGGCCAGTGTTAATGATGACCATCAATTATCGACTCGTCGCCGTTCGCAGCAATTGGGTCTCTGTTAATCAAAAAACGTGGAAATGCCAAAATTGGACTAAGCGGATGGACCATTTGAGGCACAATCAGGGTCAACATTTGCATGAAATAATCTTCAAACATTAAATTATATGGACCGTACTATCGATTCAAATAAAGATTTCATGCATTTTTCTGAATTTTATGTGTTTTTTTTTTGTGAAAAACTTTCCTATAGCTTTTAAAAAATCACCCTTTACTTTTTACTTTTACTTCAAAAATGAGTAGAATCATGATGTTAGGCTATCTTTATCCTGCACTGTGTACGTGAAATATAAAGAATTTTTATATTTTTGGAATTGACATAGGCTGGAAAAACAATCAACAAAAGGGCTGTAGCTGAATATGCTCCCACTATCTCCCAATACTTTTTTGAACATTGCTGCCTTATATTTGGTTTTGAAAAAATAACATTTTCATGTTACTGCACTTCTACGAAAATTCTCTGTTGAATGCAATCCATAATCGATGGTGTAAAAGTACGTCCCAAGTCAGCCCACTGTCTCATTGCAATATTCAGTGATGAGGCTCATTATTGGCTCAATGGACATGTCAATAAGAAAAATCAACGCATTTAGATTAGAGGGAATCCACTAGTGCTTTAAAAAACGCGTACTAAGTTGCACTTTCTATTTTTGAAAACCGAAAAGTTACGTTTTCAATAATTTAAAGATTTTATCAAAATCAAACAATAAAGAATGGGCTAATTAAAAGAATAAAATTTGTTTTAATAATTTGCATTTTTTAAGAAAATATATTTATACCCTCAGTCTACAGAAGAGGAGGGTACATATCAGTTGGGACAGACAAAATGTATCACATTGATGATGTGACTTAAGACCCTAAGTAAGTTTGAACCAAATCCGTTTCAAGACTTTTTAAGGTGTTTGAGCCATGTCCGGCCGCCCGTCCGTCCGTCTGTTGTATACGATAACTCTCGAAAGGAATTAAGGAATCAATTCAAACTTGGCACATGTAATATTTTTTCCAAACTTAGTTTAAGTTCGATGATGGACGAAATCGCCACGCCTCTTCTGATGCCTCCCATACAAATGGTCTGTATTCCTATGTTAAATTAAAGCCAATATAACTTCCAAGCGATATTTGGATTCAGCCATATTTTGGTATTTGATAACGTTTTTATAATCACTTTAAGCGTACAATAGAGGCATATCGTGGAGATCCCCTACCTTTTGACTTGCCCTCGTAACTTACAAGGATAACTAAGTCAATATAAAGGGTGATTTTTTAAGAGCTTGATAACTTTTTTTTTTAAAAAAACGCATAAAATTTGCAAAATCTCATCGGTTCTTTATTTGAAACGTTAGATTGGTCCATGACATTTACTTTTTGAAGATAATTTCATTTAAATGTTGACCGCAGCTGCGTCTTAGGTGGTCCATTCGGAAAGTCCAATTTTGGGCAACTTTTTCGAGCATTTCGGCCGGAATAGCCCGAATTTCTTCGGAAATGTTGTCTTCCAAAGCTGGAATAGTTGCTGGCTTATTTCTGTAGACTTTAGACTTGACGTAGCCCCACAAAAAATAGTCTAAAGGCGTCAAATCACATGATCTTGGTGGCCAACTTACCGGTCCATTTCTTGAGATGAATTGTTCTCCGAAGTTTTCCCTCAAAATGGCCATAGAATCGCTAGCTGTGTGGCATGTAGCGCCATCTTGTTGAAACCACATGTCAACCAAGTTCAGTTCTTCCATTTTTGGCAACAAAAAGTTTGTAAGCATCGAACGATAGCGATCGCCATTCACCCTAACGTTGTGTCCAACAGCATCTTTGAAAAAATACGGTCCAATGATTCCACCAGCGTACAAACCACACCAAACAGTGCATTTTTCGGGATGCATGGGCAGTTCTTGAACGGCTTCTGGTTGCTCTTCACTCCAAATGCGGCAATTTTGTTTATTTACGTAGCCATTCAACCAGAAATGAGCCTCATCGCTGAACAAAATTTGTCGATAAAAAAGCGGATTTTCTGCCAACTTTTCTAGGGCCCATTCACTGAAAATTCGACGTTGTGGCAGATCGTTTGGCTTCAGTTCTTGCACGAGCTGTATTTTATACGGTTTTACACCAAGATCTTTGCGTAAAATCTTCCATGTGGTCGAATAACACAAACCCAATTGCTGCGAACGGCGACGAATCGACATTTCACGGTCTTCAGCAACACTCTCAGAAACAGACGCAATATTCTCTTCTGTACGCATTCGTGTGGTTGGTTTAATGTCCAATAAAGTAAACTGAGTGCGAAACTTGGTCACAATCGCATTAATTGTTTGCTCACTTGGTCGATTATGTAGACCATAAATCGGACGTAAAGCGCGAAACACATTTCGAAACGAACACTGATTTTGGTAATAAAATTCAATGATTTGCAAGCGTTGCTCGTTAGTAAGTCTATTCATGATGAAATGTCAAAGCATACTGAGCATCTTTCTCTTTGACACCATGTCTGAAATCCCACGTGATCTGTCAAATACTAATGCATGAAAATCCTAACCTCAAAAAAATCACTCTTTACATACCCATCATCCTACCATTAAAGCTTTAACTAATTGATTTGTGAAACAACAAGTAAAATGGACATCCAATGTGCTCATCGTGCAGTGGGTGGTTAATTGCTGTAGAGTGTTGCATTCCACCGAGGGCCATCACATTTAATTGAATGCCTTACCATTAGAATATAATGAATATACGAATTGATTTACCAATGACTGACTGAGCTAATTAGAATACAATGACCAATGCCATGGGCGTGGGTGCTGCATCTAACTTTTGTTGTGGGTGTAGCTGCAAACATTTCGTCACAAATACACCTCCAAAGATTTAGAGTTCACACCCTAGCAGTATTCACTTAGTAATTTTTGTTTAAATGTCAATAATTTCTCGTTACATGTCAATTAAACATACATACAAAACAAATTGTCCATTTTATTGAGTTTCTTTTCAACAATTCTCTTTCAAACTTTCCACATAATTTAACCAATATACTCTGGAATATTTATATAAATGCTCGTACATAAACGAACATCAGCCAAGTCATAGCAAATTGCTTTGTTTACGTACAGCAAGCGTGATACTGTGACCGGTAATGGCATTTAATGTGAGCGAACTTTGTAATAATTTATCGCCGCCCATTAGTTGTTGATGTATGGAGTCAAGGTTCAGATGCAAGGGGGAAATGACATGAGCATGAATAGGATATCTTAATAGAAAAAGTCGCTACTAGCATCGATAAAGAATCAATGTAGAGGATCTACAGTAGAGTAGGGTAACAGGTTCAAGCTACATATAGGACAGTTCTATAATTTGTAATAGATCACCATGAAATGGCTGCACTTACAAACTAATGTATATAGTTTTTGTTAAATTGTATCTCTTAGTGGGCAACATTTTCCGGTTGATCTGCTTAAAATCGGGAAATGGCAAAACATTCAGAAGATAAGATATAAAAACAAATTTGGGTTGTGTTTGAACATTATTAATTGTGTGGAAACAATCGAAAAAATCAAGGTAGAGCTTGAAAAATATTATGGCTCATCTGAACCGTAGTAAACATCAGCGTTCCAGTTTACCAAACGAGAAGCGATAAAATTACTGAAAATAAGCGTATTTGGAAAAACTCGCTTGTTTTAATTTAATCTGCACGAAGCTATTACTTAATGTACGAATTAAATATGTGTATTAATAAATGCATATTTAATTCCGTAAAATATAGATCGATAATATCCCAGTCCAAATAATATGAAATTTTCGAAAAAAGTTCATGTCTACTTATTGAACAGCCCTCGTAAAACTGAATACAAAATTCTTTAGAGAACCTGAAAAATACAACAATGAACGTTGCGATGTCTGTAAGGAAGAATTTACACGAGCAGATTTTCTCCTGCACAAAAATCAAATGCAAAATCAGTTTATGATAATCGACCTGTGGTACATATGTTTATGGGACATGTTGTTTAGATGACGCTATTGTTTTTGACTTCCTATGCGACAAGTAATTTTCACAAATTTGCATTTTGATAGTGACATAGAAGAAAAGAGACAGGAGCTAGGAGCATATTCAGGTTCAAATCGAACATGGAAATCGTTGAATATATTGTAGACAAAACTCGTCATGAGACATGAAGACAAAAGGCTTCTGAGTATGTTTGTGTAGTACCTTGAAGTTTTTTAAAAACTTAGAAGTTCTTAGAACAACTATGAATGTATCTATATTTTTATACACTCCACGAGAGTATTATGTCTTCGTGCATTTGTTTGTAACACCCAAAAGGAATGGAGATAGATCCATTGTTAATTATACCGATCGACTTGGAATCACTTTTTGAATCGATTTAGCAATGTCCGTCTGTCTGTCTGTCCATCTATTCTTGTAATCACCATACAGGTCGCAATTATAAACAGAACCAAATGAAACTTTGCACAACGAAGTTTTTCCATACAAGGAAACGCTATTTAATTTGAAAAAAATCGGTTCAGATTTAGATATAGCCACCATACGAATTTCACAACAGATTTTCTTCAAAATTGGCAAAACATTTTTTATTTCAACTAGAAACACCTGTGGTAAAAATGTGTTAGATCGGTTCAGATTTATATACAGCTCCCATTAAAATTTCGTTCCCGATTTTACTTTTTCTGCTCTAGAAACCACATATTTTAAGAGATCCTCTTCAAATTAGGCAAAATATCTTATATTTGTACTATGAACAGACATGGTGCAAATGGGTCAAAACTGTTCAGATTTCTATATAGCTCCCTTACAAATTTCGCTCCCGGATAGACTTTTTCCGCCCCAGAAACCTCGAATTTTCACCGAATTTCTTCAAAGTGTGTTATATTTGAAGTGGAAGGACCTATTGTGAAAGTTTGTCACTTTATTCCATGTTTGGATATAGCCCCGATACAAATATTCTTTATACACTCCACGAGAGTATTATGTCTTAGTGCATTTGTTTGTAACACCCAAAAGGAAACGAGTTAGACCCATCGTTTATTATACAGATCGGCTTAGAATCGCTTTCTGAGCCGATTTAGCAATGTCCGTCTGTCGGTCCATCTATTGTTGTAATCAAAGTACAGGTCGCAGTTATAGTCAGATCTTAACAAAAATTGGCATAAGTACGTTTTGTGCATCAAGGACGAACGCTATTTAATTTGAGGCAAATCGGTTCAGATTTAGATATAGCTCCCATACAAATGTCCCTCCCGTTTTGACATTTTCCGCTCTAGAAACCACATATTGTATCCGATTTCCATTAAATTCGCACAACATCTTATAATCCAACTAGAAACACCTATGCTGAAATTGGGTAGATCGGTTCAGATTTATATATAGCCCCCACACAAATGCCCCTCCCGATTTGACATTTTCCGCTCTAGAATCGACATATTGTACCCGATTTTCTTTAAATTTAACACAATATCTTATAATCGAACTAGAAACACCTATGCAGAAATTGGGTAAGATCGGTTCAGATTTAGATATAGCCCCCATGCAAATGTCGCTCCCGATTTGACATTTTACACTCTAGAAACATCATATTGTATCCGATTTTCTTCAAATTTGGCACAGTACCCTATAATTGCAGTGAAAACAGCGATGGTGAAAATTGGTCAGATCGGTTCAGATTTCGATATAGGCCCCATACAAATGTCGCTCCCGAGTTGACTTTTCCGCTCAATAAAGCACATATAAATAGTACCCGATTTTATTCATATTTGGCTTAACATCTTATAATCTACTAGAAATACATGTAGCGAAAGCGGGTTAGATCGGTTCATATTTAGATATAGCTCCCCTACAAATGTCGCTCCCGATTTGACTTTTTCCCCTTTAGATACCTCATATTGTACCCGATTTTCTTTAAATTTGGCACAACATCTTATAATTCAACTAAAGCACCCGTGGTGAACGTGGGTAAGATCGGTTCAGATTTAGATATACATTTATATATATATATATATATATATACAAATGTTGCTCCCAAATGTTTAACCGTTTTTGGCCAAACTTTACATATTATATTTCATCTATAAAAATACATTGTGAATGCGGGTCACATCGTTCCATGTTTCAATATACCCACATGCAGATGTCCTTTCCGATTTAAAATTTTTTGTCAAACACATTTACAGGAGACAAAAATTTTTTTTTACAGAATTGAATTACAATAGGATAGCAAGTGGAGTGTATCATATAGTCGGCTCCGTCCGACTTTAGCCTTTCCTTACTTGTTTTCATACTCAAATATCCCTTGAACTAATTGAGGTACACACACATGTTGGTGACCAAATTTGGTCGGTTATCCAAATCATTTGGACAACACCTCTGCTCTAAGCATGTGCCATTTCGTCAAAATAGATCTTTTCGTTCAAAAAGTTACAGAATTATTTCCAAAAAATCGGCTTGCAACAACTGTGTGTCGATTGTTGACTTTACATATCAGCAGCCCTACTGCCTTGCGGATTTGACTTCAGCATCATAGATGGTCTTTTGCAGTATTCTGTATGCGATCCTCTCCAGACATTTGTCTAAGGTATCCAAGAGGTATATTAGTCTGAGGTGCACTTAGCATTTTTATAGACTTTTTAGCATTTTTATAGAGTTTTGTGCCAATATTAGTTTTAAATTTTCCATTTTTTCCTTTTTTCGTGTTTTTTTGAAAGGTTAACCAAAACCTGTGGCTATAAAGTATTGTATTCCACTATACCATAATGAAAACAAAATTCCCCTTTCCTAAGACTACCTTTATCAAATTTCCAAAGATTTCATTCTTATATTCAATTGTGATTTAACTACAGGGCGGCTTATGAATGTTGTTACATTGAGAAACTCAAATAATAATGGTTTTGAAATATAGTAGAATTTAAATGACTTCCACGCTCGGCGACGCATGTGCCACATTCATTATTCTGCCTCACTGCCTGGAGAGTTGCAGTGAGAACTGCCAAGCATTGCTTTAAATCAAACAAATTTGTTTGGTTTGTTTTGTAATCTTCCTATTAGCAATAACCCCACAGAAAAACAAGATTAAGTAATTATTTTTTGAAATTTGCTTATTGGGGAAGTATCACTGCAATTCTTGGCCATTTGACAAGTAGCGCCATCTTTGTGATAACTCTTTCAAGAGCAGCATTCATCAGCCACCCTGTACTATCCTTTTTCGATAGATCCAACTAATTAAACTGATTGAGAGATTCGCCGTTGAATTGTGTATTTTATTTTATTATTCTTCCTCATCATTATAAAATAGTTCGTTCTGTCGGGGTTAAACCCACTGCAAATGAAAAAGTCGATACCTTCCGTTCCTACATAGTAAGCGTTCCAAACTGCAGCAATGCAACTTGTTAATGCCTCTGGACAAATCTAAATTTCCTCCATAAAGTGTTGCACGAGCTTGTGTGTGTGTGTTCATGTGCATATTCCCAATATCGTTTTAACTTCGCAAACGTGCTGCCAGCCAGCACCCTTGTTGCAAATCCCTTGAACTGCAAACAAATCTGTTCGCTATTATTTTAACTGCTGCAAATAACATTAAAAATTCCTTTCCTTTCGTTACGTTACGTTACGTTTTTTCGCTCGCTCCTTTATGCTAACTGAAAGGAAGATGCCGGGGGACCGCGGGGACCTTCAGTGAATAGTAAAAGTTGTTGTTGTTGAAGTTTTCAATGTTTTTCTTAGCTTTAAACATATTCTTTTGTATCCCTTTCATTGCACTTGTGTTGTCAGATGCAAATTCCTCTATGTCTCTATGCCAACCACTCTTCGTATGCTGCGTTGCTGCCTCTTCTCACATCCATTTTTCCACTCAAGTAATATTAAATTATCAAGACGAAGGAACGAACGAACCTAACCCAAGAAAGGATACTGCATTCGAGCTGACTAAGGTCTCAAACAAGAACAGAATGTTGGAAACACAAAAAAAATATAAAGAAAAATACAAGCACACATTCACACACTCAAACATATAAAAAAGCGAAAGAAAGGACTTAAGTACATGTCAAGGATAAAGAAAACAAACTGAAATCGGTGAACGTTGAAAAATCCAAAAGGAGAGCAAAAACAGACTCTGCCTCAAACAAAGCAAAGTTTTGCTGTGTTTGAGTGTGTGTGTGTGAGTGTTTGAATGTCCTTTAAAGCCAAACAAATTTACGGCGCGAACAACGAAATGAATTTATGCAGCTAGATTTGTGTGTGCGTGTTGTTGTTGTTGCTAGTTTAAAGTACGAGGACACTGTGTCAAGGAGGTTGACCAGAGTGAGCGAGCGAGCCTTTTGTTCGACTCAATGTTGCCAATTTCAAGCACTCCACATCTTCTATGCATCCCCATATGCATATGTATGTGTGCACATACATATATGTATGTGGATGTGCATATGTGAATTGGATCGATTAGATTGGGCTGTTGCCTTGAATATGTGGAACAAGGTTGTGCCGTTTTGTGGTAGGTTTAAAATTTGGAATGGGTTTTATAGGATATATAGGTTGTGGTAGCAACAAGCATCTCTCTATGAAGTAGAGGTGCATTGTGTTAATTTTTTAGGATATCTAGGCGAGAATTGGCAAAATGCAACCCACTGTGGCCATGAAAAATCGCCCACAAAAAATTACCCAAAAATTCGCATACAAAAATATGCGATATCTCATATGGGTGATTCCACGCAATAATTCAAAATCAAATTATGATTTAAAAAAAAAAACACCGATAAACATTCGTAATGTTTATACTTCTCATAATACATATTTCTGATTATATTTCAAAACATAATGACAACAATAGGTCTGATCATTTCCTTTCCCCAGATATAAAGGGTGATTTTTTAAGAGCTTGATAACTTTTTTTAAAAAAAAACGCATAAAATTTGCAAAATCTCATCGGTTCTTTATTTGAAACGTTAGATTGGTCCATGACATTTACTTTTTGAAGATAATTTCATTTAAATGTTGACCGCGGCTGCGTCTTAGGTGGTCCATTCGGAAAGTCCAATTTTGGGCAACTTTTTCGAGCATTTCGGCCGGAATAGCCCGAATTTCTTCGGAAATGTTGTCTTCCAAAGCTGGAATAGTTGCTGGCTTATTTCTGTAGACTTTAGACTTGACGTAGCCCCACAAAAAATAGTCTAAAGGCGTCAAATCGCATGATCTTGGTGGCCAACTTACCGGTCCATTTCTTGAGATGAATTGTTCTCCGAAGTTTTCCCTCAAAATGGCCATAGAATCGCGAGCTGTGTGGCATGTAGCGCCATCTTGTTGAAACCACATGTCAACCAAGTTCAGTTCTTCCATTTTGGGCAAAAAAAAGTTGGATATCATCTCACGGTAGCGCTCACCATTCACAGTTACGTTACGATTCGCATCATCTTTGAAGAAGTACGGTCCAATGATGCCACCAGGCCATAAACCGCACCAAACTGTGACTTTTTCTGGATGCATTGGTAGCTCTTGCAATGCTTCTGGCTGATATTCACTCCAAAATCGACAATTCTGCCTATTTACGTACCCATTGAGCCAAAAATGAGCTTCGTCGCTGAACACAATTTCTTTCTTTCTGAACTTTCTTAACAGAGCACGCATTTTGATAATAAAATTCAATGATTTGCAAGCGTTGCTCGTTAGTAAGTCTATTCATGATGAAATGTCAAAGCATACTGAGCATCTTTCTCTTTGACACCATGTCTGAAATCCCACGTGATCTGTCAAATACTAATGCATGAAAATCCTAACCTCAAAAAATCACTCTTTAGATTGGTGTCGTAGCAGGATTTCCGTCAAAATGTCACGCCCGTTACAATTTAAATATCTTATATATCCTATATTCATGAAGAGATGTCGGTAACGTATACTTTAAAAGATTGTATGTGAACTACTCTTTTGCTCAGCGATAATGAATAAAGGCAGGTAATGGAAGAACATTACCGAATTAAAGAAAATAAGTAAAACCTCAAGATTTACTTCAAAGCTAAGGTCACAGTTACGCTCTTGTTTGTTGTTTATCTCCAATATTTAAAACGCTAAGACATATTTATATTTGCAATAATATTCCGCTTAACCTGACGTTTTCATTTGGCAATATAGCAAAAATCTCAGTCAATGACTATGGGAGATATTTAAACATATTTAAGCAAAAGTTTCACACCGGTTCCAATGGATCACCCATATGAAAAATCACCCAAAATAAATTGACTGTTTTTCATAACTATTAACCAACATTTGGGTGATTTCTTATTGTGAAAAATCATAAATCCAGATATAAACAAGTAAGAAAACGCCAGTCGGCTAAACCGACTCACTCTACCCTCACTCTCAGAGAACATGTGTATGGAAGGATTTAAATTTTAAATTTTGATTAGCATCGGAGTATGTTTGAGGGAGGTACTAGAAGTTTATACAAATTGGACCTAGCTTCCACATTTCTTAATAATCATATGGATTTCGAACACCGGTAAAGGAAATATAAAGCATTTAATTTTAACTAGGACAGAGACAATTGTGTGGAAGGTACAAGAAGGGGCGTGGCAAACTCCGTTATATATTATGCTCTTAAAGCGATTATAAAACCAGTAAGGAAAGGCTAAAGTCGGGCGGGGCCGACTATATGATACACTCCACTTTCTATCAGAATACAATTCAATTCGGAAAAAAGTGAAAACAGGAAGAATTTTTGTATGTTTCCTAATCATAGGCTAATATGTCCTGGTTCAATTTGTCAAATCGAAAAGAATATTTGTATCACGGCTATATCCAAACGTGGATGAAGTGACACATTTCACAATAGGTTCTTCCAGTTCTCAATTTTAAGTAATTCGATGAAAATACGTGGTTTCTGGGGCGGGAAAATCAAGTCGGGAGCGAAATTTGTATAGGAGCTATATATAAATCTGAACCGATCTGGCTAATTTTCACCGTGGTTGTTTCTAGTTGAAATATAAGATGTTTTGCCAATTTTGAAGCACATCTGTTAAAATATGTGGTTTCTACAGCAGAGAAAGTCAAATCGGAAGTGAAATTCGTATGGGGGCTATATCTAAATCTGAACCGATCTGGCTCATTTTCACCGTGGGTGTTTCTAGTTGAAATATAAGATGTTTTGCCAATTTTGAAGCACATCTGTTAAAATATGTGGTTTCTACAGCAGAGAAAGTCAAATCGGAAGTGAAATTCGTATGGGGGCTATATCTAAATCTGAACCGATCTGACCAATTTTCACCATAGGTGTTTCTAGTTGAAATGTAAGATGTTTTGCCAAGTTTGAGGAAAATCTGTTTTAATATGTGGTATCTAGCGGGAAAAGAGTCAAATCGGGAGTGAAATTCGTAAGGGGGCTATATCCAAATCTGAACCGATTTTCTTCAAATTAAATAGCGTTCGTCCTTATCCCTAAAAACTTTCTTGTGCAAAGTATCATTTGGTTCTGGCTACAATTGCGACCTGTACATTGATTACAAGAATAGATGGACAGACGGACGGACGGACATCTTTACATCGATTCAAAAAGTGATTCTAAGTCGATCGGTATAATTAACAATGGGTCTATCTCGCTTCCTTTTGGGTGTTACAAACAAATGCACAAAGACATAATACTCTCGTGGAGTGTATAAACATTATCAAGTACCAAAATATAGCTGTCTCCGATTATCCGTGTGGAAGTTATATGGATTTTAATTTAACATTGGAATATGGGTCATTTGTGTGGAAGGTACCAGAAGGGGAGTGGTAATTTCGCCTATCTTCGAACTTAAACTAAGTTTGGGAAAAATATTACCATGTGCAAAGTTTCGTGTACACCAACCAGACGGACGGAAGGACATGGCTCAAACAGCTTAAGAATTCGTGAAACGGATTAGATCCCAACATACTTGGGTCCTAAGTCACTCCATCAATGCGTTACACTTTTTTCTGTCGCAAATGATATTTACCCTTCAACTCTGTAGAGTATGGATATAAAATTGTGATGGTTCATAAATGAAACACCGAACATCTTTACACTGCGTAGCCGGCTGTGGACATAGTCCAGAGGAAAAAGCTTTAAGGCCGACATCTCATACCATTGGTGAGATATATTTTGACCGATTTTTCATTTGAGTAATTTGGAATTGTTTTTGGGCATAATTTCATTTCACATTTTTGGCCAGGATGGGAGTATACTAACTTTGTCATTCCATTTGTAACACCTTGAAATATCGACCTGAGACCCTATACAGTATATATATTCTTGATCGTCATAAAATTCTAACACGATCTAGCCATGTCCGTCCGTCTGTTGAAAGCACGCTAGCATCTAAACGAAAGGAACCAAATTTTGCATAAATACGTCTTATAGCCGTAGATCGGTTGGAATTGAAACCGGGCGAAATCGGCCCAAAGGGAAAAAATTTCCCTCACAAGGACTGAAAAAACCCATAATAACCCCTAATATTTTAGAGTATTTAAGCAAATTTTTCCAATATGTCTGCTTGTACTTACTTTATATTGGGGATGTTCATTCCTCCGATAACAAAAACGTGCACCACAAAGCGATTTTTATTCGTAGAGGGTGAAATGGGGCAAAAAGAGATAAAAATGGTACCTTTCAAACGGCAACAGCTAGAAACACGAATTTGTGTACATTCCTCTAACTGAGTAGATACATAATATAAAAAAATATTTTTCCATATTCGTACTTTTAAGGGATTAAATGGGAATAGAGGGATAAAAATGGTAAAAACCAAACGGTTGCACCTAGAATAATGAAACTCGGTGTATACATTCCTGTGATTGCATAGGAACATAGAATAAACTGATTTTTCGAAATTCGTACTTTTTGGGGTTGAAATGAAAAAAATGGATAAAAATAGTACCAACCAAATGACCGCAGCTAGAGTCATGAAATTCAGAATATACATTCATTTGACTGCGTAGACACGAAAAATAAAAGGTTTTTTCCAAATTCGCATTTTCAAGGGATAACATGGTACAGAGGGATAAAAATTGTACCAACTAAACGACTTACTAGAATAAAGAAATTCGGTGTGTACATCCCTCTTATTGCGTAGACACGTAAAATATAGAGATTTTAGAAAGTCGTACTCTTAAGGGGGTAAACTAGGAAAAAGGAGATAAAAATGGTACCAACCAAATGGCCATAGTTAGAATCATAGAATTCGGTGTATACATTCCTCTGACTGCATAGACACCGAAAATAAAAAGATTTTTCCAAATTCGTACTTTTTACTTTTACGACAAAGATTGGTTGAATCATGAAGTTAGATTATTTTGAACTATGTACGTGAGATAATGGATTTTCAAAATTTGTACTTTTGGAATTAAAATAAAATGGAAATACGCCCAACTGTAGCTCCCACTATCTACCAATATTTATGGTATTTAAGCTTGTTTGAATATATATATAAGAATATTTATTTTTTGAATTGACTTGAAGTATTATTTCGATATATGTATATAGTATAAAGGTATTGGTAAACTTACCTAAAAAAATACAAACGAAAAAACTTAAAACAAATGAGCGTTGGCACGGCAGAAGTATTGCTGGGTAACTATACCTGCATATACACCTACTTACATATGCAACTCAATGAGATGCTTGTAAGATGGCATGTGTGCTTTATTAAAGGGTGATTTTTTAAGAGCTTGATAACTTTTTTTTTTAAAAAAACGCATAAAATTTGCAAAATCTCATCGGTTCTTTATTTGAAACGTTAGATTGGTCCATGACATTTACTTTTTGAAGATAATTTCATTTAAATGTTGACCGCGGCTGCGTCTTAGGTGGTCCATTCGGAAAGTCCAATTTTGGGCAACTTTTTCGAGCATTTCGGCCGGAATAGCCCGAATTTCTTCGGAAATGTTGTCTTCCAAAGCTGGAATAGTTGCTGGCTTATTTCTGTAGACTTTAGACTTGACGTAGCCCCACAAAAAATAGTCTAAAGGCGTCAAATCGCATGATCTTGGTGGCCAACTTACCGGTCCATTTCTTGAGATGAATTGTTCTCCGAAGTTTTCCCTCAAAATGGCCATAGAATCGCGAGCTGTGTGGCATGTAGCGCCATCTTGTTGAAACCACATGTCAACCAAGTTCAGTTCTTCCATTTTTGGCAACAAAAAGTTTGTTAGCATCGAACGATAGCGATCGCCATTCACCGTAACGTTGCGTCCAACAGCATCTTTGAAAAAATACGGTCCAATGATTCCACCAGCGTACAAACCACACCAAACAGTGCATTTTTCGGGATGCATGGGCAGTTCTTGAACAGCTTCTGGTTGCTCTTCACTCCAAATGCGGCAATTTTGTTTATTTACGTAGCCATTCAACCAGAAATGAGCCTCATCGCTGAACAAAATTTGTCGATAAAAAATTTCGAACCGAACACTGATTTTGGTAATAAAATTCAATGATTTGCAAGCGTTGCTCGTTAGTAAGTCTATTCATGATGAAATGTCAAAGCATACTGAGCATCTTTCTCTTTGACACCATGTCTGAAATCCCACGTGATCTGTCAAATACTAATGCATGAAAATCCTAACCTCAAAAAAATCACTCTTTACTTGGTGCGATTTTTAAACGCAAATTCTGCAAGTGAGTTGTGATTCTCGTTCGTTTGTGTGAATTATCTCCTTATAGAGGCCGGGTTTGATGTTGAAAAGTCGCTGCGAAGCCACTTGAAAAGACTTTTGATATGGTCGAAATCAAGATCGTGGTAGTCTGCAGCCAAGTAATAAATGTCTATTAAATATAGATGCAAAATGGTCTTGAGCCAGGACAATATCCCAATTTAAATCAAATATTGATTACAGACCAAACGAAAAAACTTAAAATATTAGATTTATTTATAAAATTATTTTTTCAATATTTTTATTTGTTTTGGCTTGGCTGTATTAAAAAAATATTTTCCTATAATATTACTGCACTTCTACGAATATCGACATCCGCTGTGGAATGCAATCCATGGTGGAGGGTATATAAAGTTCGGCCCGGCTGAACTTAACGCCGTTTTACTTGTTTTTCATTATGTTGGCCCATTTTTGTATTTGGCCAAATTGATACCAACCAAATGGCTGCGGCTGAATTAACGAAATTCCTATGACTGTATAGACGTACAGAATCAAAGAAATTTTCGAAATCTGTACATTTATTGGGAAACGGGGAGAAAGGGGATAATTTTAGTACCAATCAAACCGCTCCAGTTAGAATAATGCATATATTTCGCTCTGGTCGCGGACTCGAGATACATATCGATCTTTCGATACTCCTACTTTTAGGATCAAAAAGGGATAAAATTGGAAATTTACACTCCTGTGATTGTATAGAAGTGTTTTTTTTATGGAAATTTGTACTTTTAGGGAAAACGTTGCGAAAGGGGATAAAAATTGTATCAAACAAACCGCTGCAGCTATAATCATGAAATTCTATTTATACATTTCTCTGACTTCGTAGAAGCGCAAAATAAAAGGCTTTTTCCAAATTTGTACTTTTAAGGGCAAAATGTGGTAAAGAGATACAACTGGTATCAAGCAAATGACTGTAGATAGAATTTTAAATTTAGGTGTGCACATTCCATGGTGATCTTGAAAGAATATGGATTCTTCAAATTCGTACTTTTAGGGTAAAAATGGAACGAAATTCAAATTAATTAATTTTAATTCAAAATTGTGTTGTCTCACAATTTTTCAAAAAATATCGCTATTAGCAAAAATATCATCATTTTCCCATTAATTTGCTGATATTTCATTTTCCCATTATTTAAAAACAAACGAAATTGGTAAAGTTACAGAATGGCAGAGATATGGGCCGCCATGGCCAACATGTTTTGAAAACACTTGCTGGCGGCGTGTATGTTTTCTCCGTTAGGCATCATCTGGCTTATTTAGGAAGATTTTGGCTTATTTAGGAAGATTTTGGATTTTGACCCATCATATGATTTGTTTCTAAATCGGTTCAGTATATTCTTTGTCACCAGTTTGAAAAAACTCGTTTCGAGAAAATCACAAAAGTTGTAGCGCTGTAATTTCCGAAATAACTAGAATTTCGTTATTTAGAGATGCTTAAAATATTATATAAAATATATATTTATATGATTTTTGAGAAGGAATGACGGTAATTTTTCGAAAAACACATTTTTGGGATTTATTTTACCTCTTTTAGGAAATGTGGGGATTTTGTATGCGTTATAACAGAAGTGTTTTTCAAAAGTAGCACGATTATAAATTATTGAAAATTAATTCAACTAATTTATTATCGAAGTCCATAGCACGACAAAATAATTGAATTTTATCAGCGGACATAGCCGCTATAAAAAATTTCTTTCTTAATATCCACGATCGAAATTAAGGAATTGTGGTATTTTTCCCATTTTAGGAATACTGGGATATTTTTATAGAAATCCTTTTTTAAGGGACATTCTGTCATAGAAAATAGTGTAAATAAGACTACTTTTAAAATTTACTATAAAAATATAAATTTATTTCGAAGAACAGCTGCATTTCTATGTTCTTTTCTGAGTCAAAAAAGAATCGGCATTCAATCACTTACGAAGAGTAAAATACATAGCTCGTCATGTAAATATAATCCTTTCGAGTAACGCGCAGATTTACCTGTAATTGCCGTGATCCTGTGTTCCCAGTCTAAGTTTCCTTTGTCATAAATTTTCCACCAGGACTCATCAAAATACCCTCCTATGTACGAGGGTATACAGATGTATGCATATTGTACAAAGGTACACGTGTACACGACTCCGTGGCTGTCGTTTGTTTGTACTGCATATTATTACGGGAGTGTAACCATTGAATACACAATTTATGTTGGCTACGTGTAGATGTGTGCCTCGGTGTGTGTGTGTGCATACGTTTGGGTCTGTATGCAATCGCACCATCTTAGCTATACTTAAGGGTTGTTTTTTCCACTTTTCTTGCAAGTTTCAGTCGTTGCCGTTTTTGTTATCCTTTTCGTTAAAACTGTGGTTTTCCATTGTGTGTTGCTGTGCTCTGGCGTGGTGTGGCGTTGTAGTTCGGCTGCTGCCGCTCGATGCTCCTGCTCGATGTATTTTCATGAGAAGTTTTTTTTTTTCTTCAACTGTTTTAACACCGCTGTTGTGTGTTTCTTTGCATCAGGGTTGAAACACAGCAGAGGTGGATGGCTTTGTGTGTAAGGCCCTTTATTTGGCCGGTTGTTCAAATGTAAGGCCCTGCTCAAACAGCTTGCTGAAGAGCCCTCTTGAAAGGGCTATATATGCACTTAATGACTACAAAGAAGGCCTCACACATCACACCTCCTCGGCAACTCCGCTGCTGGCACTCGACACAAGACTATAAAATGAAGAGTATATCGCTGGTATAGGAAATTTCAGCCATAGTTGAATTTAAAATTTTCCTCTTCAACTCTATTGTGGTGTTCAATTTGCCGACTTTTTTGTCGGCTTCGTGGTGTTCGTGTTCTCAAATATTCCGCCGCTGCTGTGTTTTTCTCTTTTGCGCGGGGGGAGCAAGTGTGAATAACAACAGCTACATCAAGGACGACGACGACGGCGACAACAAAATAATCATTATCCTCATCATCATCATCTTGAGCGCCATCGTCAGCATCCATGCTGTTGTTTGCCATGTTGGCGATGGTATGTGGTGCGATACGGCGTGTTTTGTGTAAACAGTTGAAAACAATTTTTGGGGCATTAATCATGCCCCACATGCCGCATGCCACCACACACACACTCACACACCTTTTGTACGCATTCTCCGATGTGATACCTGTAAGCGTGTTCATCTTCAATGCCTTTTCGTCCTACACGGGGCTGATGTTGCCGCTGTTGTTGTTGTTGTTATCTTACAACCATTCCAACACCGTCATCAATGGCCCAGGCACCCCCGTAGCACCCTCATTCATATCAATTTAATAATGTAATACCTTCACATTCAGCCATTCCATTCCATGCCATCCAGTCATTCATTGCTCGAATGTTCTTTTCGATGCTGCCTGCCGCTGCATGTCTGCATCTATATCTACCCCGCTGTACAGGCGGCCTACAGATGCACTGTGGCTCAGGGACACCAAATAATTGCATATGTAATGAGGGATTGTAGGGAAGGTCTTTCAGAAGTTTAGTTGTAATGACTCTATTACACAAGTTTACGACCAATTTTATAATCATCGAAGGACGGTGTATACAGCTATTTGGTGTCCTCACATCGAAAATGATATTTAAAAATGTTTTCTTTGATATTTTTTTAGTTTTTCCTTATTAAAACTCAATATTTTGTCGAAGTTATAGTTCAGTATGACGGCTGTAAAGAACTTCACCTCAACGTAGAAGCAGTATTTTTGGAACAGTCACGAAAAAATTGAGAAAAAACTAATTTTTGATTTAAACTGGTATTGTCCTGGTTAAGGGTTTTTTCATCTATATTTCATAGAATGCAAATTTATTTGTAAATGTCGAAAGATTTTCCTCAAATAGATTTTATATTTTCGCTACGATATAAGCTATAGGAAATTAATATTGTTGTGTGTATGTATAGTTGGTCTGTTATGTTGTATGTGTTGTCATTTATTTTGGTTCAAGGCCAAAGATTGTGCTGAAGTCTTCAGCAGAACCCAAAATTAGCAAAAAGGCAAAGTGAGACCTTTATTGTTGCAGCTAAAAGTTGACTGCGCAGTTTCGATGGGCGCTACCCCATCTCGTCAGAACTTTCGCAACGAATGTATGTCTTTGACTTAAATCAGGGTTCATATTAGTACCAGCGGTCACTTATGACAAATGAGAAGCGCTGATAAACAAAATATTCCACTGAACCAAGTCGACACACTAAAAATCTCACTTTGCCAATTCAATGTTATACATGTGCTCGCATCGCTCGCAACAATGCAAAGGTTTTTGTTGTACGGTATGTCCCGTCTTCACTGTACTTCGTGTGTATTTGTTGTTGTTTTATGTATAGTTGGTCTGTTATGTTGTATGGAAGGATTTTTGCATCCTGTAAATGTATGTGTTTAACAAAAATGATAAATCGGAAAGGACATTTGTATGGGGGTATATTGATACCTGGAATGATGTGACCCGCTTTCTCCATGTATGTTTATTGGTGAAATATAATATGTAAAGTTTGGCCAAAATCTGTTATACATTCGGGAGTAACATTTGTATGAGGACGATATCTAAATCTGAACCGATCTTACCCAATTTCAGCATAGGTGTTTCTAGTTAGATTATAAGATGTTGTGCCAAATTTAAAGAAAATCGGGTACAATATGTGGTTTTTAAAGCGGAAAAGTGAAATCGGGAGCGACATTTGTATGGGGGCTATATCTAAATCTCAACCGATCTAACCCGCTTTCGCCACAAGTATTAGTTTGATTATAAGGTGTTAAGCCAAATTAGAAGAAAATCAGGAACTATATGTGCTTTATAGGGCGGAGAAAGTCAATTCGGGAGCGACATTTGTATGGGGGCTATATCTAAATCTGAACCGATCTCCTCCAAATTCAATACCGATGGTCCTTGGCCAGAAAAAATAACGTCTGCCAAGTTTCATGACAATCGGACAACAATTAAATCGTCTCAGCTGGTGATTCTAAGCCGATCGGTATACTTAAAGGTGGGTCTAGCTCGATTATTTATTGGTGTTACAAACGTTTGACGCGAAACTAACTTATAATACCCTAGTCCACAAAGTGGTGTAGGGTATAATAAAAAAGTAAAAAATATTAGATTTTATTTTTTAAAAGCTGACATTTGAACGAAAAAACACTATCTATTTGAAAAATGTCTATAGTTAAAGAAAGAACTTATGACTCTACTTGTGGATAGAAAAGAATTTTTAAAAATCATTTTGTTTAAACTTTCTATGATAACAGCACATGTCGCCACAGCTTCCAATAGCCGTAGCGACATGTGCTGTTAACGAAATATATATTAATAAATATAGAATTTATGACTATCTTGTAGACATATGGTAGTTCTATAAAATAATGTATATTTTAGTTTTGTTTAAAAATCGGTTAAAAGAAAATAATTCTAATAGCTGATTGAAGAAAAGCCTTCTATAAAAATGTAGAAGCTCTCAACCTAGTGGTGAGCAAACCCTTCAGATTAAACAAAATTTTATTTTTTAATTTTCTTACATGCACAAGAAAGTTCATAAATTCTAGATTTATAGAAAGTGTGTGTGTTAAAAAATTTATAAAATTATTTTTATAGATTTTTTTGGACCAGCAAAATTAAATAACGTGACTTTTCCAAAACTGCATCTTCTAAGCAAATCGCAAGATTTATAGAAATCATACTTACTTTTATTTAAAAGTAAAGGGTCCGCCAAATAACTTTTTTTTTTGAAAATGCTAAAAAAACTACTGAATATTTTCTCAAATTTCTTTTTTTATTTGAAAGTACAATCCTTCCGGTTAATAATGGAAAATAATTTCATTCAAATGTCTGCCTCGGCACCCGCAAATAATAGTCCAACGGTTGAATAGTTGAAAAAAAAAACGTTAGATGGCGGACCCTTTACAACCTGGTGTGATGGAACTTATACTCCCGATATTATAGTATTACAATTATTTTTGACGACTAAGCCATTGCACATCAAAATTTGATGTGCACGAAAATTAAAAAAATATCCACAAAAAATTATGATTTTCATTGCACACAAAAAATTAATTTTATGTATGACAATTGCCAAAAGGGACGCTACACGAACAAAATTGGGAAATATTAAAAACTTTCTTCCAAATTTTTTTTCTTCCAAATTTTCGTGTTTTCAGATGAAGCTCATTTTCATCTCGGTGGCTATGTCAATAAGCAAAATTGCCGCATATAGGGTTCAGTGAACCCACTCGTGGCTATTGAGCAACCAATGCATTCACAACGAGTCACTGTTTGGTGTGGATTTTGATCATTCATTTCATCATTTGAAATTCAAAACTCTTCATTTGTAATACAAAAGACAACATTTGAAATTCAATTGACATTTTTTGAATTTCAAATAGAATTTTTGAATTTCAAGTGATATTTTTTGAATTGCAAATGGAATTTTTGAGTTTCAACTGGTGTCTTTTGAATTTCAAGTGATGTCTTTTGAATTACAATTGAAAAAGGTATAGAAGCAATTTGCTGCAAAGAAGACAAAAAACAATATTTAAATATATCTCAAACCATAAAATAGTTAAAAGTTTCTCAATATTACCTTATGACAAAAGTATCTTATTTTCGATACAACCCATTGTCTAAAATTTCGTATTTTTGAAAATCGAGAAATGCAGCTTCATTCGCCATATAGAGAAATACATTTTTATCGATTTACATGGAATTACTCAAGAGTGTTTCGTATAAAAACTGTCCAAATTCCTTGACAAAATTGTCAACAAAATTGAAAAAAAAGTAAATAAAATAATTGTTACCCCATTGACACCACGGTGTGGTTATGCTGTTGGTTTGGTGCTGCTGCACATAATGCTGATGCTGTTGTGGCTGATATTTTATGATTTGATATGTGACTTTAGCCAACATCACCGTCACCATCACCGCCACCACCACCTATTTTGCGTAATCATAAGATAGATGCTGCTGCACTTGCATCTCATGGTGAGTGTGTACAGCGTGTACACCATCGCTTGCATTGTCTGCATCATCTCGTAGTCTCTTCGCATTGTCGTAAAGTGTTGTATCTGTATTTACATTCATCCCTTCGTTTGTTCTACAGTTTCGTTATTGTCGTCTCTCAAGTACCTACCTACCATGATTCCTATTGTAGAACTGCTGCTGAAGCTTCTTCTGCTTTCGCTGCTCTTGTTGCTGCAGTGTCATAAAACAACAAGTCACTTCGCATTCAGATAAGTAAATGTGATTGCTTAAGTCAACATTGGGCAAGAAGAAGCAGCAGCAGCAGAATGAATGCCATGAATGATGGCATGGCATACTCCGTCGCATACGGAGCTGTAGTGGAGTCTGTCGCTTTGGCTGGATGGCTGGCTGCTTGGCTGGGTTGTAAGAAATAAAATCTCTTTGGAAAGTGTCGGAAAATTGAAATTTCATTGTATCTGATGATGAATGTGAATTTTATTGCCACTCGTACATGATGGTTGTGTTCTTCTTTTTGTGCATATCCCCGAGATTATGACAGAGATCAGTGGACCACAATAAATGCAAGTTGTTTGGAGGCGAATGCTCTTGTTTTCTGTTAGAGATCATATTTTTTTTGGGGGTAGACTTTGGAATGTCATCGTGGGATTGAAAAGTAGTGAAGTTTAGTGTTCACATGATTTTCTGACTAAATTATCCTTGGATGCACTATCATCACCATGATTCAAATTTCGACTAAGCAGGTGTTTTGAAGCAGATAAAATGAAAATGTATTCTAAAATATTTTTTTATATGCAAATGCTCTTCAGATGGATATGAAAGATGCTCCATTATTTGCAGACCTTCCAAGTAATTTTAGAAGATTTTTTTTCGAAAAAGATTGTGAGACAAAACGTCGTAGATTTCAGTTCATATAGGGTGGGCCAACTTTACAACTTTAAATTAGAATCGTCTATAAAAAAGTACAGATTTTTTCAAATTTCTGGTTTTATTGGGAAGGTTAAACTTTGTAATTTAAAAATGGAACACGATATCATTCATATGACTACCACGACTGGCTCGGCAGTACCTCATCCGATCAACCCAATTCCCAAGCCCAAAATCTACACCAAACAGTGACTCGTTGTGGATGCATTGGCTTCTCAATAGTCACGTGTGGGTACTCTGCACCTCATATGTGGCAATTTTGCTTATTAACATGACCACCGAGATGAAAAGGAGATTCATGAAGCATGAACTGAAGGCCGAAATCTTCTCAAAAAATTGTCAACGTAAATTTCTCACAGTTTGCGTTAAAGATTCACTATTTTGGAAGTAAGTTTTTAATATTTCCCAATATTGTTGGAGCGTATGGCGCACAGTGGAATATTTTCATACAAGCTACGGCAAAAATTAGAAGGAATAGAGTTAGGATCTTGAAATTTCGTACACATCCTTTATATAGTCAAATTAGATCAAAAGCAATTTTTTGTTTAAATCCGCCCATAACCCTGGCCACCCATGTTAGTTAAAATGAAAAAAAACGTCAAAATGTCTTATTTTAATATATATGTGAATACAAATCATTACCAGTGTTTTAATTTGAGTCCACAATTAAATGAAAATTGTCAGTGCCACGCCTAACGCCCACATACAATAATAAGAAAATAGATTAACAATATTTGTAAATGCCGAGGCATCGGTCAGCCTCGCGAATAAAGTTTTATGCTGTAGAAAATTAACAATACTAAATAAATACAACCTTCGGTAAACCTCTGTCTGAAAAGGAAAGCAAAAACGTAATTACACTATTTTAAATGCAAAAGAACATCTCAAGAGCTCCTATATTCTAGTGGGTGCATTTATAGCACCTATAACCATTTGGTTGGCTGTATATCCATCCTATTTTAATTACAAAAGTATAAATTTTGAAAATCCATTATCTCTCACGTACACAGTGTAAGATAACATAACTTCATCATTCTACCCAATTTGTCGTAAAATTAACAAAATAATGTACGAATTTGAAAAAAAACTTTTTTATTTTGCGTGTCCATGCAGTCAGAGGAATATATACAGCGAATTCCATGATTCTAGTTACGGTCATTTGCTTGGTACAATTTGTATCCCCTTTTTCCATTTGATCACCTAAAAGTACAACTTTCGAAAATCTCTTTATTTTGCGTGTCTACGCATCTATCCCTCTACATTTAGAGGGATGTACACGTGTAATTTCATCATTCTAGCTGTGCCCTTTTAGTTGGTACTATTTTGATCCCTCTGTACCTATTGTATCCCTTGAAAGTATGAATTTGAAAAAATCTTTTTATTTTGCGTGTCTATGCAGTCAGAGGAATGTGTACACCGAAGTTCATGATTCTAGTTGTGGCCCTATAATACCAATTAGGCCTACCTATATTCTTCCTCGGATTGTAAGTGTTCGGAAGCCGTTTGTCCTGCTCGTCCTTATGCTCAACCCCTTAAAACGCTACCATTTTGTCCTGTCAACATTTAAATGCTCGCTGCGGGACCTCAAATGCTTCCTCTGAGAAATTCATTATTTTCAATTCTTTTCTGTTTTTTTACGCTCTACATCCTTATCCTTATAAATCAATTTGTTTGCGGATGATTAATTGTGGCACATCATAAAATTCTAAAAACGAAAATATTGTTGTTTTTTTCTCTCTCGAAAAATAACCACAAAATTTCCATGATTTATTGACACATACACGCTGCGCTAACGACATGTACTCGTATAAAGTGGGCCCGGTGTCTATGGCAACGTTTCGCTACAACTTTTCCTTAAATAACAACTCAAACCTCCG